>SCDY01001462.1:0-28469 GCA_004143825.1 Drosophila micromelanica
GTAAACGAGCTGAAATGTTTATAGAACCAGATCGCAGGGTTCAGGGTATCTCCTAGTCGGGCGGCCCCGACTAGAGCCTTCTCACTTGTTTTTTGTTTGAAAACCTCATCACAATCAATTTTGCCCCCCGCTGTTCCTCGTCGCTTCTTGTGGCTGGGAATTGAGTTTTTGCAGCTTTTGTTGTTGTTGTCGCTTTTGTTGTTGTTGCTTAGCCCACATTATCTAGTGAACGTTGAACGCTTTCGTGCCTCTGTTGTTGTAGTTTTTTTTTCGTTTTTTTTTTTGTTGTCTACATGTGTTTAGCGTGTTCAGAAATTTGCTTTTTTAATGACGCTCTTGTTGATTGCGGCTTGTTTGTTTTTACTAAGCCCGCCATATCATGTTCCAGCCCCCTCTCCCCCCTCCTCCGACACTTCACGCTAAGCGTTCAGTCGGCCTTTAACATACGTTTATTATAGGAAAATGTTGTACAAATCATTGCGCATAAATTCGCAAATAAAAATTTTTAATGTTCAATTTATTATTGAATTTTTTTTATTGTTATTTTTATGTTTTTTTTTTGTGGTGGAAAATTTGTTGATGACTTGTCATTTAAAATTCATTTTTGATTTTGCAAACGGAATGCAATTAAGTAAATTATGTTTAATTATGCATTGTAAATCTTAATTCTAATTGGTGAACAATTTGAATATCTGAAAATTGCAACTATTGCATTATTTATTATTATTATAGAGTATAAAGTTGTTGTCAACTTTTTGTTCTGTGCTGTTATCTCAGTTTTGCACAATTGAAATTTGCAAAAGTTTGCTGTTAATTTGCATTTTGGCGAAACGAGAAACGAGCAACGAGAATAGAAAACGTTTCTCACTGTCAGACATTTATGAGAAGCGAACAAATCAATTTGCTTTAATCGTGTCGACGAGGCGGGGCCCTGACAAATGGCCCAACTAAGTGACTGTCGACAATATCTGTGACGGGGTTTTTTTATTTTTGCTTTTTATTTTAATTGAGAATACCGGAGAGCAATACGTAGTTAGCGGCATTTGGTATAATTTAAAAGCACTTGAATTTACATTCAAAAGAAAATTAATCCGATGATTTAAATGTGTAAAAGCTGTTCCGTTAACTTGTCTTGGGATTAACATTATTGCTATTGAATATTTTTAAATAATAGATAAGTAAATCAAGCTAAAATAACTTAACATAGTTTGCCCAACAGCCAGTTAAATGTTAACTATAATTTAACAGCATTAGGTTAACATTTTATTTGATGTTACTATTGGAATGTAAAAAAAAAACATTTACTTTACTTTGCGAGCACAATTTCATAAATAATATATAGATTAATGAAGCTAAAACTGCTAAATAAAAAAACTTAACATGACCAGTTGCAGTAAACATTACTGCAATTTAACAGCATTAGGTTAACATTTTGTTTGCTGTGCTGTTAATTTAGAGCAAAAGAAAAACTCATCAAAGAAATGATTAGGCAGCAAGTCTTTAACTTGGTGTCATTATGTGTACATAAATATGGACATACATATACACATGCATATATAGAGGAGTGTGTAAGTGTATGTGTGCACGGAATGTTTTGTCAGGCAATTGACACATTTGTAGCGTTGAAATTGTTATCGTCTGAGGCGCAGAACGGTGGCAAATGCCAAACAACCAGACAGCAACAGCAGCAACAACAACAAAGGCAATTACACTTTGCAGAAAAAGGCAAAAGCTCCCAACGCGCCAACTAAAACTCAGTTAACGTGTGTATGCGTATGTGTGTAAGTGTGTGTGTGTGCATGTATCTTGTACAAGTCTTGACTGCTGCTGGTTTAGTTTTAGTTGTTGCTGCTGGCAACTTTTACCAAGCGTTGCCAGCGACTCCGACAGTGTGACAAATTATTATGTGTGCTAGTGTGTGTGCGTGTGTCTGTGTGTGTGTGTGTGTGTGTGTGTTTAATACATGCATATGGGGCAGAGTCAGCCTGGCTGGCAGTCAGAGTCAGCTTTGGCCTGTCGCTGGCGGCGCTGCTGGTGCTAATGACCGTAACTAAGTTGGCGTCACGATTGTGCGCCCCGCAGTTGCCTCCTCCCTCCTGCTCCCCACACCTCATGCTCCCCTCTTCACTGCCTCTGGTTTTTGGCTTTACGGTTGCTCAGCTGCCCAGTGCTGTGTTGTTGCCCATTTTGTGTAAAGCATTTTTAATGTTATGACCGAGAGCGCGTCTAATAGTTACTTAATTGTGCTGCTGCTGTATCTATCTGTTGTATCTGTATCTGTATCTGTAGCCGATGACTGGCTGTCGTTGTTGCTCTTGTTGTTAGACTGTTTCATTATTTGTGTTTACAAAGCGTTTAACGCAGTTCGTTTGCTTAAATGTAAAACAAAACAAAGCGAAACAGCAACGTATCTGTCAGATACATTTCAATATAGATGCAAATACAATTTCCGGCCTTTTAAAATGGACACAAAAAAAAAGGTTTGGGTTCGAACCATAATTTTTCGCAAATCTTCAAATTAAAAAAAAATTAAATATATACTTTAACTATTTATTTTTAGTTAATTATATTTCATGATTCATATTTTACTTTATTTTATTTTCTTCAAGCTCTTGCGCATAATAAAATAAATGTTTTAATTATAAGCATAAACTCCCACACGCACATGCTTTTAGATTCTTCATACTTCATAATTTCAACTAAATGCAAAACACGCCCAGGCTAAAACTTATTAAAACTACAAAAAAAATAAACTCACGCAACGCGACAGAAGCCAATTGCATGTGCAAGTGCGAGTGAGCTAGAACAGGAGAGAGTAAGAATGAGCGAGAGAGAGAGCGCGTGAAAAAGAGCGCACGGCGCCCAAAACGAAGCAGAGCTACGTGTGCTTTTGCGACCTCTATACCCCCCCGTCGCACTCCTACAATCCAATGCACTGTTTGTTTGTCGTTCGCCTTTCGGGTCGGTCGGTCGGTCGTTTGGTCGCTGCGTCGTTCGGTCGCTTCGTTTATTCGTACTCCCCAACATGGCCGCCGCAGGCTTCATTAGGCAGCGTGATTCCTTTTTCATTTGTATTTATGCATGTATTTTCAGTGCTCGTCCGTTTTGTTTGTCGATGACGCCCCTTTTATGGGAATTTCTCTCATGCTATGTGTGTGCGTGCACTTTAAATTCATAATAAAAACTCAATGAGCCGTCATTTGCCTGTCACCGCCACATTTCAAATAAATAAATCCGAGGAAATTAATAATTCCCCAAGTATATTTAAGAGCAAACTTCCCACATTTAATAATCGTCAATAATACCAATTTAAATCGTCAGCCATAAATCTGAAAATGGCAAACTTTTTTGTTTTACATGTTTAAATCATGTTTTTATACATATTTATTGCTAAATTGCTGCGCAGCCGCCTGTCAATTTCTAATCACGAGTAGTGGGGAGGCAAGAGTCTGCAAACAAAACCCCATTTAATTACAAATCGGCTTAAATTGAAACACCTTAATTGGCATTAACTTGAGGCGAAAACAAAAAATAACAAACGAGAAAAAAATAACAGAAACATGCGCCTCGCAGCAGCAGCAGCAAGCGGCAATTAATCAAACTGGAAATCAATTTACTCTCCCTCTCGCCCGCTCTCGCTCTGTCACTTGCAGCTAACTATCTCGCTCGCTCACAAGCATAAAAATGTGGCGGCGGGGGGCCGTCTTTTGGGATTTATAGCATGCCACATTAAACAAATATACACATGTACACACACACACACTCGCTCGCATTCATACATATACATATACATATACATATACATATATGAGAAGTGTTTGGTTAGGTTTGCTTACTTGCCTTTTTATAAATCCAAAATAATCGCAATTTCTGCTGTTGATATGCTCGTTCCTGCTTCATAGACGACAGCATGCAGTCGTTGTTGTTGTTATTATTGCTGCCGTTGTTGTTGTTGTTCTTGTTGTCGGCGTTCAAGGGGGAATAGAGAGAGAGTGGTGAGTTGTGGTGTTGGGTGAATGAGTGAGTGGGGCGCAAGGTGCGAACGAGGATTTTTCGTTGCCTGCTGGCTTGCTCGCGCAGCGACCCTTGCACTCTCGCGTGCGACAGAGAGCGAGACCGGAGTGAGTGATGGAGTGGCGAACGTGCGGCCCGCAAAGTGAGCAGCGGTTTTTTAGGTAGTAATAATCCACAAAAAGAAACGCCGACGACGGTGCTTCTGCTGCTGCACACAGGAAATGTAAATCCACAAATTTTCGTTGTTGTAGGCAGAGCTTTCCTTTTCGACGTTTTTGTTGTTGCTGCTGCTGCTGTTGTTGTTGTAGCCAATCTCAAGAATTATTTGCCATTTATGTAAGCGCAAGAACGAGAGGGGTAGATATTGCCACGACAAACACTTTTTATTTCATTTTTTGCTGTTATTATTTATTTTTTTTGACAAATATGCTGCTGGCAATTTAACTTGGTGTTTCTTTTTTTTCACTGCATAAACTTTTTTATGAGGTTAGTTGTTTTCTTTTTTGCTACAAATACAAAAAACGGCACTTTGTGTAAGAGCGAGAACGCGGGCGACGCGGCGAAGCTGCGTGTGCGTGTATGTGTGTGTGGAGCACACACACTTACACACATACACATGCAGTGAACAGAGCTCGAAGTAAGAAATGCACGGGGGAGTTAGTTGTACAACTAAAAAGAGCGACGAAGCGACCGACAAACCGACCGACAGAGAGACAAACCGTCGCGCGCAGACGTCACAATTAGTGAGAGCGGCTAAGCGACCAGCGACGAAACGTTTGTCGGCGTTCTTTTACCGCAATGTTTGTGCGAAACATAAAAAAAAACTCACACACATAGAGATATGTGCATGCGTCGTATTTACAAACACACAAACATTTGCCTTAACGCCAACTGCGACGTCGCTGCGACGCTGCTGCTGCCCAACATTGTTGCTATAAGCGAAAAAAAAATACTGTCGCTCAGTGCAGCCGTTCGAGAGCAAGAGCGAGAGAGACGCACACATACAGATGCACTGCTCATGCGGGAGAAGGGCGCTGTATAGAAATTTTATTCCGGTATTATACGGCTGCTGTGGTTGTTGTTGTTGTTGGTGGTAACATATTGCCACTGCCTTTTTGGCCGTTTTACTACTATTGCGGCGAGTGCTTACTACTTTTTTTTTGTTCGCAATCGTATTGCTGTATAGTAGTATATGTATGTGCTGTTGTAGCTTTGCTTGTATGACAGCGACTGCTGATGATGATGATTACGCTGCTCTTTTCACACATACAAGCACAAACACACACACACGTACGCACGCATAACAGTCAAGCCCAAGTGGGTAATTTGTTTTATGAGTAGCGGCGGCAAATAGCACTTGTGTATTGTTGTTGTTGCTGTTTCTTGTGAATGACAGACAGCCAACGAGTAATAATTTTTAATGCGTTTTTGGCATTTCTACACTGCTGCTGGTTAATTGCTTAAAACACTCATACACACACACATACATGCACACAACACGCACCGATATAGACGCGGCGCGACGCACACAGACGTTGAAGACGCAGAGGCGACGAGGCAAGACAATTTTTTTTCAACACTTTTTGCTTTTGTGTTGCTTGAATAATTCAATGCAAACACACACACACACGCGGAAAAACACAACATGAACACTTGATTATTTGCATAAATTATAGCGAGGCATATTATATGATGAATACCTTTGCCTATTTGCTTATGGAAATCTTTTTGGCTTTGCATACAATTTATGCTAAAAATGTTGAATGTTGTTTTTTTTTTTTCTTTTTTGTTATTTTTCATAGAACTTTTCGCCTAGTTTGCTGCGTCGACATTGTTTCATCCGTACTGTCCGCCACGAAGGAGCAACGCGTACAAAAAGCGCATAAATTGAGCGGCTCTCGCTGGCAGCACAGCGGCGCGCAAGCTAGGGTTGCCAACTTAACTAGTCAAGTAAACAAGAAAGCATTTTAAAAGTCAAGCTGGCAAAAATTAATATTGAAGTAATGCTGCCTTTTTTTAGAGTACAATAAATTTAATCATTCTTCATAGAATTTATTTTTACACTTAATATGATGTTAATTTGATTTCGGTGCTTGCAGCTTGACAACTCTGCGGCATTTGCACACGCATGCCGCACACTAAAGCATTCCCATGCACATACACGTCGTGCTCTCTGAGAGGAATTTCTTTAATGGCGGCGTTTTTGCTGTGCGCTCGCTCTCTGGGCGCTCTCGTTCTCGCTCTCGCTCACCGCCAGTGTTGCTGGCTGCTGTTGACGCCATATTGCGCAGTGCCGCTCTATGTTTATCTCTTTTCATTTTGTTTACTGTGACGTCGTGTGGTCTCACTTGGCAGCATTGCTGCTGCTCCTTTTTTCGAGTTTCTTATTGCCAATATTATGCTGGTGTATGTAACAGGCGCAGGCCTAGCCAAACATCCAATAAGAAATTATAACACTTTGAATATGAAGTAAGGGAATTCAAAAATAATGATAAGCTTACATAGACTTATATTCATATAAAAAGTAACAGCGGTAAACTAAGTTTCTGGTTAGTGCAGGGTATTTTGAAGTCTATACGAGCGGAAGAACTGATATGTGCCTTTGCAAATTGTTTTTGGATGATAGTGAAAACATGAGGAGTGCGCGCGGCAGCGCTGCCGACGTCCTCGTTGTCAATGTGCGTGCGGATTGATTACTGATTGGCATGTCGTTTGGCTGTTGCCGTTTCAGCGACGACGATGACGATGAAGACGCTGACGCTGACGCTGACGTCGACTTCGCAACGTTGACTACTTTTTTGTACGTTGCACACATCAAAAATAGGAGCAACAGGGTATAATGGTCAACCAATTATTATTATATATTATGTGTTCTTGTTCAGCGTTTCTTACGTCTTAATATATACATTTACTAAAATTTAATGAATTTTGAATTTATAAGTAAGATCTTGCAATTTAAATAATTAATTATTTATTATAATAATATAATAATAATAACAATGTTACAGGGTATACGCTGGTCGGCTCTTGTTTCTTTTGTGTTTGTTACCTCTGCTGTTTGTTGTTTATGGTTGGTATTTGTTGTTGTTTTTTCGAGCACATAATGACATAATGAGATTTATTAGGCGCAAAATAAAGCCATAATGTTCCGTTTGACCTTTGTGTAACTTTGACTGCCGTAATATTGTTCGGAGTTCTTTAGGACACGTGCTCAAGCTTACAAAACATATCAGGATGACACATTTCACATTTTTTTTTTGTCGTGCGGATTGCACCATGAATCGATCATCATGATCATCATCATCATCATCATCGTCTGGCTGTAGTTGCTTTTCTTTTTGGTGTTGTTGTGGCTCATTTTAAATTCGCATTTGAGTGTGGCCTTTGCTGCGATTGATGCAAAAAGGCAAATAAACGTTGTCGGTCCTTTTTGGCCTTTTTCTGTGCCATGTTGTTGTGTGCCGAAAAACTTGTTTGCCGCTTTAACCTAATACACTGAGTAGAGCTACCCCCACCCCTCTCCCTCTCTCTGCTGCCCCCACAATTCTCTTCACTCCTGACTCCCTTGTGAGTGTCTTTGCCGGTTTGTTTTCTATTGGCATTCGTGCACCCTCTTTCAATTTTATTGCTGTGATTCTGATTCTAGTTGGATTTGACTACGCACACACACACACACACACACACACACACACATGTATACAGTTGTGTATTTTTGTGTGCTTTGGGAATTGATATCCTTGTGCGCTTTTTGCTAAAGTTCAACTATTTTTCATTTTATTGCAAGCTCTCTTTCTTGTCACACACACACACACACACACACACACACACATTGCTGGCAATACATATTTCAAAATGTCCTCACACTGTTTTACGACACAATTTTGGGGCCAGAAAAAGGCTCTGTTTGAAAACTGTGTACATAATTCATAGAAAGCGGCTTTGTAGCACATCATTTTCGATTGGTGCCACCCTCCACCCACCCGCTGTATATTATGTAATTAGTGTGAGTTAAATTTGTGCGAATGCTAATGAAGCTATTAATATTTTATGCGCCATTTAAACAGAGCGCAGCGTCAGCCACAAGGTCCTTGTAATGGTGTAAAGGAGCACACAGCATGAATAATAAACAAGGCAGCCCCGCCTACCCGCCCACACACGCACACACACACACACACACACACACACACACACACACACAAAAACTGGCAAAAGGCGCAAAGCGATTCCTGCCAAGTCCAAGTTGCCATTTGCAAATAAAACGACAAATGGACAGACAGACAGACAGTTAGTCAGTCAGTGTGCGTGTGTGTGTGAATCCTTGGCTGCCTGCTTTGGTGGCAAAGCTGTGCCAGCGGGCATAATGTGATTTTCAAGCATTTGCCGAACACACACACACACACACACATGCAAACCAAAGCCACGCACACACACACACACACAGACATAAGCAAGCAGAGCTTTGCATATTTGGCTTTGGCTTGTCGACTGCGTGTCTGTCTGTTTGTCCGCTTGTGTCGCCGCTGGAAGCGTATAAATATTTATGCCAACATATTCTAGTCGCATGGCTATCCAAACAACACTCCCCTCCCTCCCCCTCCCGCACCGTACACCTGCCGTCCAACTAATGCTAATAGAAATGGAATTGCCAGCTGCCATAGCTATACAAATACACACGCACACACACACACAAATAGAGAGAGAAACGTGCGAAGGAGCGCACAAATGAAAAGCATTTTCAACTTGTCAGCCAAAACTGAATTTTGTACATTTTGTTGCAAAAATATGATTTCATTGTGCTCAAATTGAATTAAATTTGTTTTTTTTTACTTTTTGTTTTTTTGTTTTTTTTTGTTTTTTCTCCTTTCTCCTTTCAGTTTTTGGAGTGTGTCGCACGTTTTGACGCTTCGCTCTCTACCCGAAAAGCAGACTACAAGCAACAACAGTTAAAGTCGCAGCTGCGCTGGCATTTTTGGTTAGCGCGCTCGCTCGCACCCACGCACTGGCTACGCTTCAATCGTTGACTGGCTCGCTCACACTTACGCTTTTTATTAATTTTTTTTTTTTTTGCTTGCCTTTGGTAGCTTTCAGTAGCGGAAGCGGATATTTTCAACGCGCCATTGTTATTTTTTGAGTGCGGGAAATTGCTGGATGCCTCGGTCTCATCTCTTGCTGCTGACGCTCAACAAAGCGCACGGCGCCCTTTTTGCAGGCGCTTCACATTTTTAAGAGAGTGGGTGAGTGGAAAAGAGTGTGAGTGTGTGTGTGTGTGTGTGTGTGGGAGAGTTGGTGAGTTGGGCGCACGTGTGCGTGTGCCTGTGTGACTGACTCTCGCTGTTGTTCGTGTGCGTGTGCTTGTGTCTCATCCGCTTCATGCTTATCATTGTGTTCAGCTTCGTTCTTGTCGTTGTCGTCGTCGCGGTCGCTGCGCTGCGCTGCTGGCGCTTTTGCTGCTGCTGCTGCCTTGTCGACAGCTTTGTTTGTGTTGTAAATATAATTTTACGACTCTGCCTGGCCCGTTGCTTGGGCTGACAGTCAGTCTGTCTGGCAGTTGGTCGAATTCTCTCACAGTCTGTCTGTCTGTCTGTCGCTTGCAAGTCCTTACACACACAGTGGCGCTGTCGCTTTTTGTCTGCCGCCCTTTTTCTCCCCCACTTAACATTTTATTAAGCGAAAATGCTTGTGCCGTAAAATGCGCGCTTACATGTTCAGCTCAGTTCGTCTCCCTGCCTCCCTTCCCCCGCTAGCATAACAGTTACAGTCATCTGCGGGCCCAACCCTTGGGGGTCGCTTTTGGGCTCTGTGCGTGTGCGTGCGTGTGTGCGTGTGCGTGTGTGTGTGTGTGTGTGGCAACGGAGTCATCGTCATTTTCATTTCCTGTGGTCGTATTTATGCTTTTATTTGAATTGATTTTATTTCGTTGCGTTTTATCTGCCCAGCTGCTGGATGAGGATATGGCGTGAGCTTGTTATGACTATAAAACTCTGTATATATGTGTGTGGGTGTGTGGGTGTGTGTATGTGTGTGCTATGTTGCTGTCTGCCATGTAGTTAATACGTTGATTTCATTTTTATGATCCCTTTTTGCCTTGCCACTTTAATGTTAATTTTATTATGATGTTCGCCGCTTTCTGTTTTTGTTTTTGTTATTCCCCATACAAAGGGTCCCTTCATTATATAATGAGTTCACTTGCTTGTTATTGCCCAGATTGTAAATATTCAACAAATTAATTTCATCACTTGTGTAGCGACTTTTTTTGTTTTTTTGTTTGGTTTTGTGTTAGTAAATTGCAATATGTTTTGTGTTAATTGCATTAATTAAGTTTTCAAGTGCTTATGACAGTTGTTATACGTTTTAATCCTTAATTAAATTCAATTGTTGACTGATATTATTTATTAGTGATTTTAATCGTGGTTGTAAGGCTGCCAAGTTTGTGGCTACATTTAATTTTAAACTATAGTTTTTAGAGTACAAAAAAAAATATATGCTAGAAAATGCATTCTTAATAAAAATTCATAATTCATTTATTGAATTGTGTATCTACATGAAATAAATGTTCTCTACATTTTATATGCTGTTAATTATACATTTTAATTTTTACAATGAAGTTAAAAATGTAAATTAAAGCTATAATTCTATATTAATAAATATATATATCTGAAAATACGAAATTTTAATTACATAACATTTATTCTATTGAATATACTTTATATATATTTAAATACACATTACATTTTTAAAAAGAGGTTAAAAGTTAAAGACATTCAGATTGCAAGGAGTAATCAAAACTGAACTAAGGCCAATTTTATGTTAAAGCACTTAAAATGCTTACCATTAAAATGTAAATGTATTTTTGATATGTTGCTAACTCAAAACATTTTCGACTTACAATGAAGTTAAAGTTGATTGTAACTTATAAATAATAAATAAACAGATATATATAGCTGAAAATATATGCTAAAATAAAAAATACTAAATAAAAATGACAAATAACGACGCATTTTCAAGCACATAAAATTTAGTCTATTGAACGGTGCTTTTAAATGTACATCTTAAATTTACAATGAAGTTAAAAATTTAAAACCAGTCAGATTTTAAGGAGTAATAAAAACTGAACTAAGACTAAAATGCATGCCATTAAAATGTGAATGTTTTTTTTTGATATGCTTCTCTATATAAAGAACTTTAACATTTCTGTTTTACCATGAAGTTAAAGTCGCTTGCAACTCAATTTGGTGCCTTATTTGAACTCAACATTGAGTTTGTGTTCTATGCGATTTCAATTGCACTTGACATTGACATTAATTAGTGATGGCTGGACAAGGAGTTGTTGCTGTTGCTGTTGCAAGTCCGGTTCGACTTAATTGCAGGCTGTGTCTTTTGGAGCTGTCCTCCAGTCGCCCATGCGGTAATTTGACGCATTTCACGCTGACAACGGTAGCCGCATGTTGCACAGACTTAATGGCAGCGCTGTACGCATAAAATCAACAATTACGCAGCAGAAACCAGCCGCACAAACTGTTGAGCCTGCATCCCAGCCTTGCCACATCATGTTGCCACAGACAGGCGGACGCTAATTCAGCCCAGGCTGGCAAACTGAGTGCAACCTACGCAGAAGTAGAAGTAGAAGCAGAAGCAGAAGCAGAAAAAGAAGAAGAAGCGGCAGAAGGCAAAAGCGGACGAGCCACTTAATATACGATACTGGCAACTGGCAACTGGCAACTGGCAGCTTGTGGCAAGTTGCTGGCCTGCACTGATTCTGATTGCTGGCAAATAACTTGGCAACTTTTAAGGCCGCAAAAACGCACAGACAACTAGCTGCCAACTAGTTAACGTCACTTCAGCTGAAAACTTTTTGCTCGTTTTCGCCCGTCTCTGTTTGTGCTGCATGCCATTGTTTTATGTGGCCGACTTGCGCCTCCAGTAGTTGCACATGCAACATTTGTGCTATGTGCAGCTTTTTTGTGTGATTAAGCTAAAATGACACCAGCTACAAAGCACGAATTAAAATTAAAAAATGTTGAATTGAAATTGAAATTTGATATATGTAAAGCTTTCATGTGCTTTATTAGCTTATAATCAAAACATAAAATCAAACTTAAAGCTCTTGCTTCAAAAATTGTGCTGCAGTGACACCAGCTGAAAATTGCCATGCTTTCATGTACTTTCAGATCTAGAATGATAGTTTATAAAATTTACTTCTCCAGAGGAATAATAGCTACAAGTTAAATGAGCATTGAGCTTTAATAGCTTGTAAGCAAAACAATAAATTAAAGCCAAAGCTCTTAGCTTAATGATTATGCTTCAATGACACCAGCTAAAAGTTGCAAAGCTTTAATGTGCTTTCAAATCTAGAATAATACTTTATGAAATTCACTTCTCTTGAGAAATCCCAATAAATAGTTAAAAAAGTTTTGAGCTTTAATAGCTTGCAATTAAAATAGTATATCAAACTTAAAGTTCCAACAAAAAGTTGCCGTGTTTTCATGTGCTTTCAAAGCAAGAATGAAAGCTTTTGAGGAATAACAACAACTATTGAAATGAGCTATGAGCTTTAATAGCTCGAAATCAAAACAGTAAATCTAAATTAAAGCTCTCGCGTGCTTTCAAAGCTTTTGCAAAGTATACAAAAGTAGCAAAGGACTCAGCTTAATGGCGAAAAGCAAACGTTCAACAATCAGTTAGCAAACACATTTATATACAACTTTTCAATATGCACTTGACTGCTTCTGTGGCGTAACTAATCCAGTGCAAATTATCTAGCCCGGCATTGTTTGAATCTCCACGCCATTTCGTTGCCTACTTGAAGGCGCTCGGCCGAGACACAAACTTTGGCTACAAAAGTTTTCTGGTGCTGCTGATGCTGCTGCTGCTGCTAAAATTTGATGCGATTATGATTTTCAATTTTCAGCAGTCAGCACCAAGACAAAAATGTACACGGACCTCATCAGAAGCTGCAAAGCACACAACCGCAAGGCAAAAAGTAAAACCAAAACCTATAGAAATTTTGTTGAAAAGGGGAGAGGGCATTGATAAGGCAGGGGGGGGGGGGGTTTGGGGGAGAGTGGCCGTGCGGCGCCCAACAATAAATTGAGTTTTGCTGGCTTGGCCGAGCAGCAATGGCAGCTGTTTCACAGCAGAAAGCTATATATATATATATATATATATATGTATAAACTGGACAGCAGACAGACAAACTGCCGCACCAGAGAGATATATACATCATGTATTTGTAATTGTAACTGCGCTGCACAGTGGGAAATTGAGAATTTGAGAATTCAATATAGCTTTTAAGTATTTACAATTTTATTCAACTCAAAAATTAATGATGAAAAATACAAAAAAAAAAATAAAATTATTTTTTATAATTTATTTGTTTTATTTAAATTTGTTTCCACTGTTTTTTAGCGTTTCTCGTTGTATTTACAAAGTTCTCATAAAAGCTGATTTTTCGCACACTCGTCTCTCACAACGTTTGGCGACAACGGAGAAAACATTTTGTTCACATATTTGATTTGATTTATACAAAAGTTGCACGTTGTTTTTTTGTGCCCGCGGGACGTAACGTCGAGCAAGTGAAATATGTACTATAAAAAAAAAACAAGACACACACACACACACACAGGCACACACGTACACAGAATGCCGACAGAGCCTGCAGCATCCGAAAAGCCCGCCCAGTTTTGCCGCGTTTATTTTTCATTCCTGTTCAAATTATATTGTTGACCATCAACAACGTTGGCCTCTGTGAGGGCACACAGCCCACACACACACACACAGATACACTGAAGCGCCCCACATTGCAGCCTGCCACACCCCTCTCGCGACCCCGCTTTGATGCTGCTGCGTGGCATAAACTTTCAGCTTGGGTTTTTGTTTCGCATTGCCTCGTTGATTTTTGCACAGTTTTATTTGACTGACAGCGACACCAACGAATATATATATAGATATATATATATATTCACTCTTCCCTTGTCCGGACGAACCTTTTTTGTATTTTTTGAGCCCCGCGGCGGCATCAACATTAACGCGCTTCGTTGCTGCTCGCCCCATAATCCTTTCAATTTTTAAATCATTTTTTATTTCTGCCTTTTGGCCGTAACCCGAACCCTGTTCAACCCTCCCCTCGCCCCTTGTTTTCCCCTGTGATGCCGCTTGATGCCTTTTGTGAAGTCGTGCGACCCTCGCCGCAAATATTTATAAATGAAACGTGTGCATTTCGTGCTTATTTGATTGATGCGCACTGTCCAGTCGAGAGAACGTTGCTTGGACATCCTCCAATCCTCCTTTCCCCCTCTGTGAAATCCCCTCTGTGAAACCCATCTAATGACAATGACATGTTTATACCCCCCCTTTGGGGGGAGGGGGCGTCATTCAAAGCCAGCCATTTACACCTTTAAAGCGCATTCGCAATTTCATCAATTACAGCATTTAATCAACTCGTTAAGCCGCAACTCAGACACCTGCAGCCGGCCGACAACGGGCGGGGCCCGAGGTAATTACGTAAATGAAATCACTGAATCGGTCCCATGTTGAGCTGCCAGTGCAATTTGGGGGAAGTGTGGAAATTTTGCCATTGAAAGCTACATTGACGATTGGCGGATGTTGCGTCCATCATCTCATCATCTCCCTTGCAGGTAGGTTTTTTTGCACGGAAAGTGAAGAAATGCGTTTGTACTGTGGCTTAGCTGTAATTGAGCAAAGAGCTTTTAAAGCACATTAAAGCTTCTATAAAATATTTTATATTTTAGCTGAATTGAGCTCAAAGCGCATTTAATATCATTTTATGTAGTAAAAAAATTTTAGTAGATGCTTTGAAAGCTCATTAAAGCTGTTATCTCTACCTGAAGTCGATGCTAATAGCTTAAAAAAATTAAAATTCATATTAATAGCTGTATGTTTTTTGCAAGGAAAGAGAAGAAATTCGTTGATACTGTGTCTGAGCTTAATTGTAATTGAGCAAAGAGCTTTTAAAGCACATTAAAGCTTTCTTAAAATATTTTATATTTTAGCTGAATTAAGCTCAAAGTGCAATTAATATTACATTATGTAGAATGCATGAGCTTAGTAAGCTCATTAAAGCTTTTATCTCCACCTCAAGTCGATTGCAATAAATTACAAATAAAAATTAATATTAATTATCAATATACAACTGATTAAATAAAATAAATCATGAAATTAAAATTTCTGTCTGAGCTCACAAATTGAATGAAATGTTTACCCTTAAATTATTCTATATGGGCAATCTTAATTTTGATAATTAAAATAATATGCGCTGCCATATTAAAACGCATTCATGCCTATTAAAATTATCTGATTATAAATGAGGTAAGCTAAATGCGCTGTAAATGTGAATTTAATAAACGCATAAAATACATTTTAAATAAAATCTGACCAAAAAAAATTCAAATTAAACTGTGTGACAAATTGCTCCAAAAAGTATGCAACGAAAACCAATTACAAATGCATTATGTAAATGCCGAAGCCTAAAGCTGAAATTAAACAGTTACGCACAATACTATAACAAAGATATTGCGTAAAATTAATAAATGAAAAAATTTAATTTTTTCGACAAAATTTATTATTTTATCTGTTATTTATTAAATCGAGTATATTTGGACATAAATTTGAAGAACCATAACATTTCCTTCAACTTTAATAAACATTTCCGGGCAGCTGGGCGCATAAAATGCTCTCAATTATTCATTAATTTATATCATACGCTCTGCAGGCATCCTCACATCCTGCAACAGAAAATGCCACTTAAATGCAGAACAAGAAGAAGGGTTGGAAATTCATTTAAAAAGGAGAATGAAATAATAAAAACGTTAAATAAATTGCGCGCCACTTTCACTGCCAACAAGACAAGCGAGTGAAACGAGCCAAGTACCGAAATAATAAGATTGAAATGTCGGAAATAAAAACACAGAGAGCACCAGATAAAAGAAATATATATGTATACATTAAAATATTTATATGAATGTGACCTGAGGCGGTGTTACGCTGCGTATGCGCAATGCATGTAAAAATGAAATTAATTAAGAACGCGCTTGCGATTAAGTTGTGCGCTCGAGTGCTCTTCAAAAATCCAATAAATCATTTCGCACACGCCCCCGCCTCTGTCCCCGCCCTCCCCCAATCCCATATTTAAAGTTTTCGAATAGCGAATGCAAACAAAAGGAAAGCCGGAGAAGGTCAAAATGGATATCAAGTGAAAATCGGACAGAAAGTTAACGCTGATGCCAACAGCTAACGGTTTAAGTGTTTTGGCCTTGGTGTGGGCGTGTGGGCGTGTCCGATTGAGCACTGCGATTACAGCCACTGTTCCGTATTTATATCTCATTTCAATTTTTGGGCGAACGTTTTCCAAGTCAATTTCCGTTGCCGGCAGCAAAAAAAGAAAAAAACAATAAAACAACAATCTTTGGTTACTTAAAGATAAAATACACTGCAAACAAATGGGTACTTCTACAGAATATTTTATTTGTATAGTTCAATAATATATATATAAATTCATTAAGATTACCAACTGGGACTTGGTTTTGGCAAAGGTTTGGGCGGTTTTAATTCTCTGCAATTCATCATTAAATAAGTAAGGGTATTCAAAATGAAAGCAGCCCAGAAAGGAGGAAAAAGGTGAGCTCCAAGCAACACACTCGACCATAAAAAATCGTTGTCGGCTACAACTGTGAGGCAAATAAAAATCAAATTTAAAATGAAATAAAAGAAGACGAAAAAAAGTACGCTAAGAAAGTCGTCGTGGCGCCGAAAAGCAGGCAACACAAAAGACAAACGACCGGAAGTGCGGGTAGATGGTTAGTCTTAAAATAAGGGAGAGGGGGGGCGGGTTGGTCTTGTTGCGGCTGCGGGGGTGTTTAGCCGCTTGCCGAGGGTGGCTCTAAATGTCGCAATTTTACGAGTCAATATAAAGGTGCCTGGGGAGTCATTTACAGGCGCACAGCGGTTTAGTTTTCGTGCTTTGGCAATAAAAACGAACGAACGTGAATGTCGAACCAGGACACAAAAAAGAAGAATAAATAAAAGAAAGAAGAGAAAAGAAGCCGGCTGCTCAAGGAAATGGCTGGTTTTATGGCACAGGACGACGTCAAAGCTACATAAAAATTTGTAGACAAAAAACACGTGTAATGGCGCCAGCCAGCACAAAAGAAAGGGTTACCGCACCACCCACACCACCAGCACCACCCACTCCACCAAACTCAAATATGATGGCAATTTCAAAACACGCCCCTGGCAAATGTTTAAGGCAAAAGCAGAGTGCACCACTCGATGGGATTTATGACCAGCTACAAATAACATTAACAAATTTATAAATTTGTCTTGGTCTATGCAAATAAATATTTTTATTTAAAATTTTAAAATGACACTAAGAATTGAAATTGAATTTGAATTAAATTGAATTGAATTGAATTTTGTTCTATGTAAATACATAAGTATTTAAACTTTAAATTTAATTATTACACTATGAATTTAATTGAACATCAATGTTTTGGATTTTTTTCTATGTAAATAAATGTTTAAACTTTAAATTTTAATTTGCACCAAGAATTTAATTAGAAATATTTTAATTTGAAAATAACACTAATAATTTAATTAGACATCATTTATTTGCATTTTTTTAATTAAAAATAAAAATACTAAAAAATGTATTTATTATATTAAAATTTGAAATTTAAAAAAAGCACTGTTAATTAAAATTATAATAAATTAATTTGTCTTGGTAAATAATAAATATTTTTATTTAAAATTTTAAAATGACACTAAGAATTGAAAAAGAAAAAAAAAGTTTCTGAATTTTTTTCTATGTAAATACATAAGTATTTAAACTTTAAATTTAATTATTACACTATGAATTTAATTGAATATCAATTGTTTTGGATTTTTTTCTATGTAAATAAATGTTTAAACTTTAAATTGTAATTTGCACCAAGAATTTAATTAGAAATATTTTAATTTGAAAATAACACTAATAATTTAATTAGACATTATTTATTTGGATTTTTTTTAATTAAATATAAAAATACTAAAAAATGTATTTATTATATTAAAATTTGAAATTTAAAAAAAACACTATTAATTAAATTAGAAAATTATAAATTATTTTATTTAAATAGATATTTAAATTTTAAATTGAAATGACACTAAAAATTTAAGTAAACTTAATTTATTTTTGGTTTTAAACTTAATGTTTTTAAATGGCACAAAGATGATTTAATTAGACATTAATCTCTCTAGAATTTGCGTGTCCATTTCCGGGAATTGGTGCTGGTTACCTGAGCGGTGTTTTTGGAGGTGCGAATGTCGCAGTTGTTGCAATTGCCATTCCACTTGATGTTGCCGTTGCGCACCCAAACATGTTTTCTCGACGAAGTGCGTACAGTTATTTGGCCTGCACATAAGTAAATAAAGTACACTGTATCTTCTGCGTAGAAGTATCTTATAGGTTGGTCCACTTACCAGCAGGCGCCGGTGCCGATTGGATCGAGCCCAGCAATGCTAGAAGCAGAGCAAATAACGGTAACCACTTCATGCTGTTTGTTGAATAGAATAAGAAGACTGAACAACTCGGCAGATCTATCAACACTTTATATAGGCAGCTCATCGGAGAGAAAATAATATTATAAAAATAAACCCCAGAATTAAAACTCGTATCGCAAAAACAAGCCAAAGGCCGGCGAATTATGGGACGCTGGGAATCGCATTTGTAAACTGGGCTTGGGGCTTGCCCACGAGTCAACAGTAAACCCCCCCTAAGGTGATCGCGTGTCAATTAGAAATTGTGTTGATGTCGCATTTGTTTTTATTTTTAGATCATATTTAGACACATTATTAGCTGCATTGAATTTAATTGAATTGTAATTAGCTAGTTAATGTATTTTAAGCGTGTTCGACTAGGAGATACCCTGTAAATACTAAATATGTCATCAGATATATTTTGTAGATTATATTAAGTCACAATATTATCTGCATTTAATTTTATTTAATTTTAATTTAATAATAACAAAAGTATTTCAAGCGAGCTCGAGTATGAAATACCCTGTGTTTACTGAACTTGTTTTTAGATATTTTTTGTAAATCATATTTACTAACAATATTTTCTGCATTGAATTTACGTTAATAAAAATTAGGCAGTAAATGTATTTTAAGCGAGCTCGACTTAGAGATATCCTGTAAATACTAAACGTTTTATCAGTTATTTAGTCAAAATATTTTGTGACTTGAATTTAATTTAATTTCAATAAGCTAGTAAATATTTTTTAAGCAATCTCAACTAAGAGATACCCTGTAAATACTAAACTTGTTATCAGATATTTTTTGTAGGTCGTATTTACTCACAATATTTTCTGCATTGAATTTAATTGAATTTATTAGTGTTCGACTAGGAGATACCGTATATTTCTTCTTTAAACACTCCCTAATTTTTTTTTTCAAAATAAATATACTTGGCTGTAGTTGTAGTAAATTTTTGATTCGACATGTAAAAAATCGATAAAAAGAAAAGACCGATTTATTTATAAGAATCGATCGAGGTCTCACATAATATAATTACATATATATTATAAGCCCAATATACTCTCTTCACTCTTCGTGGATGAATAGAACAATAATGTTCAGTGTAACATAAATTTTATTTAATTTGGTATAGGGTATTTTATTACTTAACCAAGCAATCTATCTATACACATATAGATTTTTTGTTTTTGTATATATGATAAAAACACAGCATCCTCGTTCACAAAAAAAAAAACAATGCACAACAGCGACAAGCACAAATACTTTACTTTGCACATCCTATATATATCCTATATATATATCTCAGTTCTTTCAAGAAGGAGCCAGTTTAGGCGCGAATATCGCAACCCTTGCAATCGGAGTTGTGGACAAAGGAGCCGTCGGGCAGGCGGCCGCTGTAGCCCTCGGGCACCACGTAGGGATCTCTGCTGAGAGCGGGCTGGGCGGGCGCATTCGCGTCCTGGCCATTGATGTAGACAGTGCCGTGACCCGGACGACCCTTGGACACCTGACCGCCGACCACAACGGTCTCAGCGTCCGGCGGCGAGCAATCGCGACAGACGCCATTTATGACCACAGTGCCGGCTAGAAAAGTGTGGACAAACCGAATAAGGAGCTGCAAGGATGCGACAAAGGATGCTGCAAATGCTTACCCGCTGCAAAAGCCACGAGAGCAGCAAAGATGAAGAATCTCATGTTAAATGTGATCAGCGAATGGAATCTGTTGTTGATGTCAGCCTTATATACGCTGATCAACAACAGTGGGAAACACTTGAAAACTGACAAAAACAAGTGCTTGAAATTCTCGTGGAAATTCCACGAACTGAGCGCAGATTTCGAAACCGGTTTTTTCTCTCTCTCTCTCTCTCTCTCTCTCTTTGTCTGAAGGTCAACAACAATATTTAAATGTGGGGTAGGGGGAGGGGAACACTTTAGCTCATTTATTAGCCTATATTTCTATTAAATCTGATTGTTGTTGTGGTCATCCAACCCCATCCTCATCCCCCTTCAGCCGCGTATGTTGCAGCCAACGCAGTCATCGTTGTGCACCAAACCGCCGGGACGTCCACGTGAGTCGAGTGTGGTGACACGGCCTGACCAGCCGCCGATACCCTGGCCCGGCTCCCCTCGTATCACCTGATACTGACGCTTGTGGCGACGTCCGCTCGAGATGTGCTGTCCTCCACGCGCGTCCTGACTCAGACTAAAGTCGCCCAAATCATCGTCGTCCTCATCACTTTTGTGAGCGCTCTTCTTCTTCGGCTTGGGCGTCGTCTGTCTGGCGTGTCCGTGCGCTGTGGTTGGCCGACGTGTCGTTGTCGTGGGCTTGTTGCAGTCCACACAGGCCCCGTTGATGACCACCTTGCCAGCTGAGAAAATTAGATGAGATCACATCTCGCATCGGAAATCTGGAACCCCCAAAACTTACCTTGAGAGCTGACGGCCAACAAGGCCAGGACGAAAAGCGTTAGCAGCATTAAGCACCTCATTTCGTTAGCTTGAAACTTGAGGCTGTGCGCGCCGGGAAAGATTCTTTTATACTGTCGTCTCGAGAGGCGCCAGAAATCGTGAGCGATTGAAACTGAGATTGAGATACACAGCAATCCATATAGATTGTATTCAACTTGAGTGCATCAAAGCTGAATATATTTTATGTATATATAGTATATAGTATATAAAATAGAATATGAATATATGGTATATATGGAAATGCCCAGATTATCAACACCTTGACAGCCTTGCTTATAGGTTGAACCCGTAACCTTTTTCAACTTTGTTAGGAAGATTGCACTACGAATGCGTAGTACCCCCTATATACACTGTATATATGTACAAACATATATATCAATTATTATATGCTTCTCTGAAATCCACTTGTACAAACTTATTTTTATTGAATAACAAGCCACAGAATACTCGAGCAGAAAATACCCTGTAGCTTTGTGTGAAATTTATTTAATTATTTAGGTATGTATAAGGTAAGATCATCATATGCGAAAATAATTGATCAAATATGCATTTTTGTACAACTATTTAAAAGTTAAAGTAAAATTTGTGAGTACTTGAATATATGAAAATCACATAGAAAGGCGATATACAGTAAGAGGGGGAGAGAGAGAGGTTGTGTAATTGAGAAATGGTGTGAGAGAGTGGGAGAGAATGATCAAGTGAAAGGTCAATAAAGGGAGAGGGAAAAAGAGAGAGGCAGAGAAAGACAGAGAGAGAGAGAAAGGAAGAGGGAGACAGAGAGAGAGTGAGAGACATGCGAAAAAAAGGAGGAAAAGTGCTATATTATGGAGAAAGAGAGAGAGAGAGAGAGAGAGAGAGAGAGAGAACGGCATGGAAAATTAATGAGGGAGAGAGAGACACACTGAAAGAGCGAGAGAGTGAAAGAGTACGATTAAGATACTTAACAAGAAAGTAAGTAAAATTAAGATAAATATAATGAAACAGAAAATAATAGAAATAGTTATGAGTATGATAAGTAAGAAAGACTAGGGATTACTAGATCGTATTGTGAAATCGTATTCAGAAAGTATATTTTGTATATCTGATTAATCACACATTTAGATTGAATCCTAAAAGTATAGAAATACTTATATTGCAATTATCTGAATAGCAAGAAAAAATTCCAGACTTGATGCAACTATTCTACTTAATAGTGGCTTCTAGGAAAATGTTTATTTACGTTTATCTTATTTTTTTGTAATTCAATAAGTTCATTCGAAATAGAAACCTGTTATCAGTTGTTTGTTGCACTCAGTGATGATTGCGCCTCAAATGGGCATAACCTGATCATAAAGCCTCAGTTGCCCAGTTTGCAGCTGGGATTTTCCCTGTGTGTGGGTAAAACATTGATTATAATGATAGTCGACGTCTCTAGGTAAACTCAATTCCTATATAAAATCGAAGCCGAGCAGTCGAAGGCATCAGTTCAACTTGAGCGCTTATTGAATCAAGTTCCAACAATCAACAATCAACCAACAGCAAAAACATGAAATTCTTCTCGATTGTTTCCGTCTTTGTGCTCGGTCTCTTGGCTCTGGCCAGTGGTAAGTACTAATTACCCCATTTAAAAAAGTTCTATAAATAACACTCGTTGTTTTTCTTCTAATAGCTGCTCCACTCTCGCCCGATCCTGGCAATGTGATCATCAATGGGGACTGCAAAGTCTGCAATGTCCATGGCGGCTAAAGCGACGAGGATCCATTTTGACCTTCTTCTCAATTTACCTCAATTTGCTTGCACCATATTTATAAACACTGCGTCTTAAAACAAATTTAGAATTTAAACAACAATAACAATAAACAGAAAACCACTTTAAAAAACAATTATAAGAAATAGTTACTGTGTACTTTATTGCAATAATTTAAGGGAAATATTTTATTTCAGATTCTACAAAGAACTTAAAAATCAATCATAAGAAATATTTACTGTGTACTTTTTGGAATAATTTAAGGGAAACATTTTATTTCAGATTTTACAAAGAACTTAAAAATCAATCATAAGAAATGTTTACTGTGTACTTTTTAATAATTTAAAGCAAAACTTTTTTTCAGATTTTATAAACATCTAAAAAAATTATTTTTAATAATTTAAAGGAAATTGAAAGAAAAAATTGTTTTTCAGATTTTACATATTATTTAAAATCAGATTGAATTACTTGCATTTAAGCATCTAAGCAAATATAAAAATTGCAAAGAAGCTAATTTAAAAATTGTTCAAATTTCAAGTACAAAGTTAAGTATTTTTAGCTTACTTTATTAGTACGCCAATTTTATAATTTTTGTTAAGTTTCGCCAAATTTAATGTTTCATACTTATTGCTGTGTGTTTTTCTAATTATATGCCAAACAAATTTAAATTTAATTATTTATAAATGATTTAATATATATAGGGTCATTATCAGCTGCAGCTAACGAGTTCATCTGGCCATGCTCTATTAGCCTTATCTCTGTGTTAAGGCTAAGAAAAACCGATTTTTCATAACATTCTCGTTTAAAAATAATTTATATATATATTTTTTTAAATAATATCTCACGTAATTTCTAATTTATATTAGGCTTAACATCAAGCCCGCTAATCAAACTCGTATTTTAATAAGCTTTTATTTATCAATAAAAACTGATAAAATTGCATTTGTGTTTTGCATTTTTCTTGGGAATTATGTTTGCTGCAATTAACTGGATTTCTAGCTACGTGCGCAGTTTGATTCATGAAATGCAGCGTAAAATCAACAACAACAGCAACAACGACAACAATAATAATCACATAAAACACGTTTTAACGATTAATTGGAAATGTTGTAAAAGTTAAGTTAATTAGCATATAGCCCAGTGGGGCGACGCAATTGAAATCAAATCGTAAACAGAAACAAATACAGCTAAAACAAGCTAGAATGCACAAAATGAATCTGTTAGACTGGGGTAGATACCCTGTAAATAAGCCAAAAAATATGCATATAATATATGTGAATGTAAATATAACTGCTTTTGGATATTTCTAAATTTTCTACTCTACTACAAATCGAGCTTGTTAGACTTGGGTAGATACCCTGTAATACACACATGTATATATAATTATATTTCTATATATATTTATATATTTTTAAATTTTCACCTTCTCGAGGCTGTGAGTAATAGCTAGATACTTTAGATATTTTAAAATTCTCTACTTTTTACTCTCTGTCACAGAATATATGTACATATATATATATGTATTAATGCCGTAATATTGTTAATAGAGCTGTAACACGTGTTTAATCATGTGTACAATCGTCAGAGTATCTTCCTGTATTTCTGGTATATTAATCAGCATACAGAAATCAATCTGCGTATTTGCCGCAACGCAATTGGGAATTTTTCAATCAGAGCTCATTCTGGGCAATTCCAAGTTCGTTTTCCCCAGTTCGTTATCAACGAACACATTGAACTAGTCTACTTACAGCTGCTGCACAGCTATATAAACATTGCTGCTACATCCAGATGGCATCAGTGCAACTGCAAATCTTCTTGGATCAACAAAAATCCAGCAAAACTCAAACAACATGAAATTCCTGTCGCTAGCTTTTCTGCTCGGCCTCTTGGCTCTGGCAAGTGGTAAGTTCTGCATTGTTAGCTCTAATTAAAGCCATCTAAATGCTTTTGTTTGTCTTCCCCAGCATCTCCTCTGAATCCTGGCAATGTCGTCATCAATGGCGACTGTAGGGTTTGCAATGTGCGCGCCTAAAATCAAAGACAAATCAAATCTTTGCAGCCACAACTTCGGACACAGCCATAAAACCCATTAAACAAATAATTTAGTATAAAATGTTTGGAATTGTATGCATTTAATTTAAGTACACAAATCACACGAAAAAAAATGGAAAAACTGTCTAATAAATTTATATAACTAAAAATCTATTTTCTCTTTATTTATTCATTTCTTTTTCCTTTATACTTGGCGTATTTGTTGCTAAATATTTTTATAAAGAAAAACACTTTTTAAAAACATATTTACAAAAGTATTTATATATATTCATATTGTGTGCATATTTAATAGATAGAGATACTTTTAGAAAATATACTTCAATAAATAATATAAATCATATTTAAATTGATATTTTATTTTTACATTGTACTATTGATTTTTATATAAAAAAAACTTTTTAATACATACTACAGCTTTTCTTAGTACTGCAGATTATTTATAAAAATATTAAAAAATATGTATTTTTTTGTATATTTTTTAAAAATATTTTTAGACACAAAAAAAAACGTATAAAATTGGAATAACTTTTTTAAGTTACATTTAAAAATACATTTTTCATATTTTATAGGCACGTTTAAAACAAAACGACTTTAATTTGTTTTTTATATATTTTTTTTACTTTTTATATATATATATATATAATATTCAAATTCATATATAATATATTTTACAACTCAAATAGTTCAAAAAAGGTTACTTTTGTTACTGATTTGATAAGCTGTGAACCTTTTTTTTGGTGGGAAAAATCCAAAATATATATATGTATACATATATAAAAGTGACGTCAACTGATTTCATCTCAGCTTTATCTCATCTGTTCCCATATTGTTCTATATAAAAGTGCATGACAATCGCGTCACCTACTCAGATCGTTTGGAGCTCGCAACTGTGAATATGAAATCAATTGCATTAACGCTGCTGCTGTTTTGCTGCCTTCTTGCTGCGGTTTATGGTGATTGAATTTGCCAGACACTTGATTCTCATAGACTAATATATAATATATCCTTTAATAGCCACGCCGGGCCAGGTGGTCATCAATGGCAAGTGCATCGACTGCAATCGGCCGGACGGTGACAATTCCGTTATAATTCCACCGGATAACAGAAAATCGGCTGCAGTTAATCGGGCTTTAACTTCAGGCGCAATCGGCTTTGGACTTGTCTATTATTTCATAAGTGTTTTTCTACGAAATTAAATTGAGTTGACTTTCAATAAATAATAGAAAAAAAATATTTAAATTGAAATTGAATTATTACATTGTAGTATTGATTTTTAAGCTTTATAAGATCATTTGCAGTTGCCTCATTTTAGTTAAAGAGGCTGAAACGCTTACACTTGTTAAAAAATGAAGGTTCTTTCAATTGCAATTGTTTGGGGTCTGTTGGCCTTTGCCAGTGGTAAGTTCTCCTAACTGCTATCCAACTTTTATATTCCATTACAATATCCGAATATAACTCAACCTTTGCCAGATGATCTGATTATAGATGGACCCTGTCATGGCTGCATTGTAGTTAACGGCTTCGATGTGGATAAATTAATTCAGAAATTGCCAGAAATTGTCTCAAATGTTGAAAATCTGTTAAAACGCAACTGATAACTTTAGAATAAATATATGTTATTTAATAAATAAATACGCATGAAATACATTTTTGTTAAGCACTTGTTTTATTTGAAGTGAATAAAACAATATCATCTAGTTAATTTTATCCACCGCGTACGTTACATTTCCTGCAATCCCCATTTATGATCACATCCGGGTGCAGCGGATTAGCTGTAAATATTTTATTATAATTAGCTATAAGTACGACAAGTTTTCAGTTGCACAATTTGAACTAACCGCTTGCGAGAGCCAACAAAGCCACAACGAAAGCCAACGACAGCCACTTCATGATGTTATTTAGTTAAAACTGATTGTAAGACCCTCTCCGTAACACGCTTATATAGCGCCAGCACCAACCAACAATTGTCATATATAACTTGATTTCAGTGAGCTACATGAGAATTTTATTATACATACATATAGAATAACACGGTGACAGTCTCTAGCATCAAAAGAACCAATGTTTATTTAATATTTTTGTCTTTTTTTTGCAAGCTTTTCATAATTTCAATTCATCATACAATTGAAAATATTATTTTTTTATATCACTGCACAAATTAGTTGCAAAATAAATTAAATTGTATTCAACCCAAGATATGTATGTGTGTATATGTATAAACATAAACCGTGCTTTTATTTGACATATCTTTCTTCCGCTCTCTCTTTCTCCCTCTCGTACTCTTTCCCTCTTCTGGTTACTCATTTAAAATCGTTTTAATTCTTACAAATTATTTTTCTCTATAAATCAAACTTTTTCTATAACATTGTAGTTAATTTATCTTTTTTTTATTCATTTATATTTTTGAATAAATTTATTATGCAAATTTTGCTTAGCAGCATTCAAGCGGAAATACATATTTTACAGTTCAATGTATTTCTTTTTTTTTTTTAATGCAGCCCAAATTTAAGCGCCTTTTATTGATAACAAATATGGATTCGTATTAAGGCGCTTATCTTTGGGAAATTCTCAATTGCACGGGTTTTTCCTGACAATCTCTCAACTTGTCGACTATCATACATGTATATATATATATATATAAAATAAATATGTATATGTATATTTATTTATTGGAATAACACACATGTCGATGGAGCTATATAAGCACAAGGTTCGATTGCAGCTGCTTTAGTTCAATTGTAGAGGTTGTTTTAACATCTTTGGAAATATGAAGATCCTTTCAATTGCATTTTTGCTGGGCCTGTTGGCATTGGCCAGTGGTGAGTTAAAGGACTCTATGTCCTGGTTACCTAAAGCTAACCTATGGATTATTTCTTGATGCAGCTTCGCCATTGGTGCCGGGTGATGTGGTTATTAACGGTCATTGCATTAGTTGTAATGTTCACGGCGGTTAAAATCTGATGCAACTACTAATAGATATATATAAAACTCGACTCAAGCTACTGAACCTAATATATGTATACATTTTAAGTTATTAAATTAAATCAATAAAACCGGATTGTTGATCATTTCTGAAATGTTCTTTTGATGAAATGGAAACACATGCAAAATAGCTGTACAGTCAATTGTTGTTGTTGTTTATTGACATATTTTCATTGAACAGTATTTAAAAGCCGTAGTTATAATTAATCGGAGCGTACGTTGCACGTCCTGCAATCACCATTGATGATCACATTGCCCGGCTGCAGTGGATTAGCTGTAAATAGTTTTATGTTTACAGTTGGGCTCTGAAGTAACCCCAATGATGGTCACTTACCACTTGCCAGAGCCAATAAACCCGCGATGAAAGCCAATGAGAGCCACTTCATGTTGTTATATAGTTTTTAATGCAACGCTTTAGTTGAAACTGTTCGTATAAGTCCGTCTACAAGTCGCTTTTATAGCTAATCGAAATAATAATCTAGTACTCATTCTTGTTAATCTAGTTCACAAAGTGAAACAGTAAATACGGTGTGTTAATTTTTTGTCTGATCTTTTCTAAATTTAGAATTGAAAATGTATAATTCGGCATATACAAATTTCAGATCCATAGCTCCTGAATTTCAAACGCCCATAACTTTGGCAAAACTGAACCGATTTTCATGTTTGAGGGCATTTTGGTCATTATTTTGCCTCTAAT
>SCDY01001463.1:0-46123 GCA_004143825.1 Drosophila micromelanica
TCGCCGAGATATTGTAAGAAAACCAAAGGTTGTTATCGATTTTTATCGATATTAATGAAACGGAGCAAGTTATCGAAAAAAAATGATAAACTTGTATTGGGTATAATATATACGAACTGAATGAGACCAAGATCAGCTTTCTAGCTTTTGTATTTTCCGAGATCGCTGCGTTCATACAGACGGACGGACGGACGGACGGACAGACGGACAGACAGACGGACATGGCCAAATCAACCCAGCTCGTCGTCCTGATCAAGAATATATATACTTTATGGGGTCGGAGATGCCTCCTTCTGCCTGTTATATACATTTCAACAAAACCATAATAATAATTACCCATTTTCAATGGGTTCAGGGTATAAAAATATAAAAACTTAAAAATAAGGACACCAATATAGCGACACAGTTCAATCAGGCGCACTTATAGATATTGTTTTTTATGGTCACATATTATATATCATAAATAATGTTCGACAGCGACACAAACATAAATGTCTGTGCAATGTTGAGCTCCCTATGCGGGTGTGAACGCCTTGAAAATAACATAAATGTCGGTTAATAACTCAGGCTTATCGGTGTAACAGAAAACGCTTAAAAAGCAGCGAGTGCTCTGAGGCAGCCAGCAGTTAAAGTTTGGCGATCGCAGTAATGTCAGCATTGATCAAAGCGCTTCTATTCCAACTGTGCCTGATGCAGATGCAGTGCATCCGCGGGGCCAGCTCCGAGTCGCAGCCGATGCAACAGCTGCTGCAGCTGAACGACATTGTTACGAACCGAATCAACAGTACGCTCAATCAGTATGCGTACTTTCGAAATCAAAGCAAAAACGTAGAATTTCTACGGCAATACGAGCGGCTGGAAATGGCGGCTGCTCTGTCCGTTGATCAGCTGGATGAGAAGATACGGGCCTACAACGAGTATATTGCCTATGACAAGGAACGTCTGCAGCTGGAGAACAACCTGGGCAATGTTCAGCAGCTACGCACTGATCAACCGGCAAAGGGTGATCAATTGGTGAACCTTTTTAGCAACCGCACCGCAGAGAATCAAACGCGTGCAGACGCGTACAGTGCCTTTGAGAAGCGTGTGCTCAAGCTGCTGAGGAAGCTGGGTGTTCACGATCCGTTCACAGAGCGCGTCTTCAAAGCCATATTGAGCGATGAGGAACAGCTCAAGAAGTTGAAGAAGAAGCTCAACGAGTTGGGCGACGACGACGACGACAACAAGGACAATGATTGTTCCCTGTGGGATTTCGTATTTACTTTATTCTAAGGTTATTCCCAAAATAAAACAAATGTTTTAAATATATATCTTTTAATTGCAAATTGTTCGTTAAAAACTAAATAAATCATTTAACCAGCATTAAATACCTATGTTATATCCTTTACAGTACTACATCTCAGAAATATTTCATATATACATACATATGAAGATTACAAGGTAATTCCTTTGATTTTATAACATGTTTATTTTATTAATATTTGTACAAAAATATTTTATATTATATGATTTAAACACCGATTTATTATTAAACTAAAATAACTTTAAAAGTGAATTCTAACGGTTCGACTGATTTCCATATAAAGTCAGTGGCTTGGTTACAGCCCTGAGTGTCCGTGGGTCCGTGTGTCCAGTGGCCTTTGTAAGTGATTTACATTCGAGCCCTGGCAATTGACAGCTCGTTACGGTGATGAGAGGGCGGCTCACGGCTCACAGATCACGTTGCTCTCCGGCAAAAAAAAATGAATAAATAAAAACAAACAAATAAAGTGCATTTAAACGTGCCGGCCCCCATTTACCATCTACCAACATATAATATCTACACAAGCAAAAAAACCCTTAACTTAAATTACTTAAATTACAAAAAACATATTACATTATTTAAATTTTGGTTAAATGTGTTCTGAATTCAAGAAAACTTCCTTTAATCACAAAAATAATTTCAAATCTAAAACTCAAATATAGTAATTAATCTGAAAATCGTTGCAGTTACATTAAAAACGTCTTATGAAAATTCGTATAATATTTGTACTCAATTCAAAAAAATATTTTTTTTTTTAATTTATGCAATATTAACTTTTGATTATCAAAAACTTTACAGATATTTAAAATCGATTTTTTTTAAGTTATGAAAAATATGCATTGTGTACCCCTCGTACTTTGATTTCTAACTCAGACATTCAAGCGGCCTTGATCCCACAACTCCAGTATTATTTAAGTAAGAAAAAATCAGACGAAGCAATTTTGTCTGTCTTTGCATAATATTTTATTTTCGCGAAAAATTTTAGCATTTAAAAAAAAATTACTTGAAATTAAAAATTAAATGAACATTTTAAACAAACAAGAAAACTGTTTGTTCTTATACAATTAATAAGTGTAAATTAAAACCAAAATTGATGTAAAAAATCTGTTTCACAACCCAAAAAACAAAATGAACCAAGCTAAAATGTATTTTTCTTATTTTTTAACCTTGAAGTGTGTCAAGAAAAACAATTTTTTTTTTATTAGGTTTGTGGCTAGCTTAATATATTTTTGTAAATATAAGGATACTTGCCAGAAGTTGGCTATAAATAATTAGTTAGTGGAATTTTTCGCTGAGTGCAGCAATCCACTTAGGCTGTCTGTCGTTGGAAGGCCTGAACCGGGCCACATTTCACTATCGTGCGCGTTGAAACAAAAAGTGTTGGCGTGCTGCCCGCTGCTGCATCCTGGGCTCAGATCAGCTTTTTGGCCAGACTCCGAGTTGGGCCTCAGCTCAGAGTCTCAGAGTGAGACCCAGAGGTGGACTCCCAGTCACAGTCCAAGTCACAGAGTCCAGAGAGCAGTCGAGCAGATGCAATCGCCAGACAGTTGCCCACTCAGCATGGACGTGGCTCTTCCTCTTTCTTCTTCATCCCCCCCCCCCCCCCCCTCGTCTTGCTGTTGCTGTTGTCGTTTATCAGACAATGTCGCGTTTGCAGACAGTTTGAAGTTTAACAAGTTGTCGAACGCAGAGCGCGGGGATTATTTGTTTTACGTTCCTTTTACCCAACGCAAAGAGTCTTTATGGTTTTTTTACGACAGTCGTAACGCATTTATACACATACATATATGGCTATATACTTCGTCTAACCGTCTGTTCTGTCTATGCAAACTAATCTCTCTATAAATATCTATATTGCAATTGTCAGATATATGATAATCGTAGCATATTTTTAAAGTATAATCAGTATCGGATCATTTTACCATATCGCTATCAAAAGGAAAATTATGTCAAAGAGTGCATTTTTCTATAAACAACCTTTTATTTTTCGAAACATTCCAAAAATATTTGGCAAATGAGAAAAAATAAACCAAAAAATCTGGAAAATAATGTCAAGATCATAAGAAACACTATAACATGTAAGTGTCATTAAATTTAGTTATGAAATCATTCTTGTTTTCAAATAGCTAAAGTATGGATAAAATCCGAAGAGCATTTGACACTTTCTTATATATCTTCCCTATAGGGAAAGGGTATTTCAACTTCGGCTACCCGAAAATAACTGATTTTTCTCTTGTTTTCTTGTATTTGTTAGCCGGCTTTATAAATAGCCACAGACTTGAACATTGCAGAACTATAAAACACTCATATATCTGTGTATATCTGTGTGTGTGTTTGAGCGTTGATCAAAGGTCATGCGAGGCCTTAATTTCCGTTTCAGCCCATTTCTAAACATCCCCCCCTTGATTTATTTTTTTACCGGTTTTGCTATTTTCATGGCCTGGTCAATAATTGCATATACATATTTATATATTTATGGCAATTATATACGCTCTCATATCATAATCGGGTCATCATTTCTGTTCTTTTTTCGTATTTGCTGTTTGATTTTTTTGTTGGCTTTTCTCTTTCGTTTCTTGGACGATTATCTCCGAAATTGGCGGCAGAAACCAATTTGCCAAACAAAACGCGGCTTAAAGCGACTTTCATTGATTGCAATTTGGCTAAGAGATGAATCAAAATGAAAAACATACCAAATAGTTCCCAAAAAAAAGACAAAATATATTTATATATATATAAATTGTATACCCTTGCAGAGGCTATTAACTTTTTCAATATATCACGGCTAACATATATACATATATATATAGGCAACATATTATCAATATAATTGCACGATATCAAGAGCTGTCATAGGAGCAAACGGTTAAAAAATTTGTTTCTTAAGATAACTTAAGAAAAACTATATTAATAGTGTCACTATGATGACAATTTAAAGACACAATATTGCAATAATCAGTCGAATATTTCGATTTTAGTTTTTTTTTTATGCTTAGCAGTTGTGTATTAATATCTGTAAATACATAAATTTTTGAGTATCTGAAGGGGTTTTAATATTCGGAAAATCACAGATTAAATCACAAATAACAAATTTGTTTTTACTTTATTATTTATATTTATCAGCTTGATCACCTGTGTCCTCAGTTCTCGATGCAGTCCACTTGAGCCCACAAACTAGTTAAGTTCCATACACATTTGTAATCTCAGCAGCAGCCGAGCTGACGCTGCTGCTGTTGCTGCTGCGCATCTGATTGCGATAAATCATTGACTGGCGCACCAAAGTAGAGCGTTGACATGTGAGCTGATGGGAGGGGGAAACGGAGCTGATGGGAGGAGAAGACGCGGCGGCAAAAGAAAAATGCGCACAACACGGAATTAATGTCAACAGCATTAGAAGATTGACGACGACAACAACAACAGCAACAACAGCAACAGCAACAACAACAACAACAACAACTGGCAATGATCGTGGACCGATTGAAAGATCCAGCGATCTACAGATGTGCCCAACATCCAAGGAGGAGAGAAGGAGAAAGAGTGAAAGAGAAACGGCAAAGAAATTGTCTGCGAAAACGACAATGACAAACTTCTGACAATTAAAAACAAGTAAGAGTGAGCCAGTGTGTGTGTGACCGACTATTGAATACCCTCCACTCGATGCTAAGCGAGTCTGGTGCTGATCGTGTTTTAGGCTCCAATTAAATTATGGTTTATGGTTAGGGTTTATGGTTATGGTTAAACTCCTCTTGTAAATTAACACCAAAATATTATTGCTTATAAGATATACCCACTATACAATTCGAATATTGGGAAGCTACCAAGAAAGCCCAAATAATAGACTTGAAATATACATACATATATGTATATATACTTTATAGGGTTGAGGAAGTCGCATTCTATAAAATACATATTTTGTAACTTATTTTAATATCTTTGTCTATTTAATGGAATCCAAAGGAATTATTATCAATTTTTAAATAATTTAAAATCAAAAACTCTTTGGTCAAATCAAGTATGAACATTTTTAAATTATGTTTAAGATTTAAAGTTCTCAATCTGGGAACTCCATAAACAAAGATTTATTTCTTTAACTTCAAAATTTCTCAATCAAAAACTTTAATAAAGAAAAGTAACAACAAATATTATTATTATAAATATTTTTATATATTTCATACTTATTTTACAGTTTTTAAAATTTCAGATAGATCAACGTGGCTGATCAGGAATATATACCGAAACCAAATCAAATCGAAAGACAAAAACAGCTAATTTAGTTTGGTTCTTGTTTTTAAAAATTTTTGTAGTTTCGAATTGAGCGAGAACTTGATAATATACCCTACTTTAACCGTATGGAAAGGGCACAGGGTATTTAAAAATAACTGGTAAAGGCTCCAATGATGATTATGAAAATCGATAGACAGGCATGGACACATTTCAGCATTTCAACTATCTGTCTGTCTGTCCAACGGACGTTGGACATGTGATATTTGAGCGTTGATGCAATAATTGCGCATCAAAGCGCCATCATAAAGTGCACTATAAAAGGGCGTGCCAACCGCCCATTGTACCGTCAGCTCCAAATGCAGTGCCGTCTGGCTCTGTTCTGTTTGTGGCCGGGACTGGTCTGGGCCAGGCTCAGTTACAGCCCGTGCAACGAGTCCGACGTGGCAATAGGTAAATTAAATTGTCGACTCAACTCCAACCGAATCCAAGCCAAGTTCAATTCAATTGAATTCAATTCAATTCAATTCAATTCAATTTGATGCAGCGCTCGCTCAGATCATCAATGGATTGAAGCCAAGCCAGCTGGCCATATTGGTGCTGCCCGGCTCGCGGCTGGTTAGCGCCGACTGCGAGAACAACGACACCATCCAGGTGGACGACTTTCTACAGCGATTGCATAAGCTATACTACAAGTCGGTCATCTACTATGACACGGAACTGTTCTTCGACTACATCGAGTCGAATCTGTTGGGCGCCATCGAGTGCGTAAATTTGATATTCGACGAACCGGATGCTCTAACGGCACGCATCCAGGAACGCCGACTGGCCCATCGGCTCAGCCTGTTCATCTTCTATTGGGGCGCCAGGCAGCCGCCAAATGCGACCCTCGTCAGCTTCGAGGAGCCGATGCGAGCGGTGGTCATCACCAGACCCCGTCGCAAGGCATTTCGCATCTATTACAATCAGGCGGTGCCCACGGGCAGCAGTCGCCTCCGCCTAGTCAACTGGTACGATGGCGACAATCTGGGCCTCCAGAGGACACCGCTCCTGCCCAGCGCCGCAACGGTCTATGCCAATTTTAGAGGTCGTGTCTTTCGGGTGCCCGTTTTCCATGTGAGTAAACATATATATTGTTATATATAGTTAACGGAGTTTCGAACAGATAGAGAATTTTTCATATATATAGTGCTCCGACTCAATTATTACAATATGTTGATTACATATGATTTTATTCCTATGGGAATTATATATATGTATAGTGATCCGAGAGTGACAATATTTTGCAGATATATTATGAGTATGCACAATGATAATTGCCAACTTTGGTTAGGACATCCCGAAAAACAGAATTATTTTTCTTACGAAAACTTATTTTTCAATCGATCGTTCCTATGGAAAACCATGTGCAAAAATGTTTCGATATTGATATTATTTTGAAGATACTAGGAGATAGGAGATACCCTGAACCCTGCGATCTGGTTCCATAAACATTTCAGCTCGCTTATACATACATACGGAAATTCACATATACACACACACACGCACACACACATACAAATGCACGTAGCACTCACTTTCCTCGGTGCGCGTGCCCTCAGTACAGAAGCGAAATCCTTGTTTTCTTCTAAACCAAATGTATGATCGTTATGAAATTTTCAGGACTTGTTAGAGGCATCAAAATCTATGGTTTGAACATAGATTTTGATGCCTCTAACAAGTATGCCTCCGAAGGTACCAAAATCTGCGTCTAGCTTACACAAATATCTATCTCTTATGGTCGCCGAGATATTGTAAGAAAACCATTTTCAATGGGTTTAGGGTATAAAAAACAAAGAAGTGAACGTTAGATACTACTTAAACCTTTTTCTAATGGGGTATATACAACTGATCGGATTTATGCACAAAGTAATTTTGTAATTTTGTAAATATTGAAAGTTTTGCAATTTTCTACATGGAATTTATACGCTTGCAGTCTCCGCCTTGGTTCTGGGTGAGTTACAACAACGAGAGCGGCAACTGCAGCGGGAGTGAGGAGCCGTTGCTGGAGTACGAGGGCACCGAGTACAATGAGGTGAATGTGACGGGCGGTCGCGATCATCGTTTGCTTATGCTGTTGGCGCAGCACATGAACTTTCAATTCCAGTACATTGAAGCACCGGGCAGGACGCAGGGCTCGCTGCGTGCGCCGGATGAGAATGGCGGGGCCAACGATAGCTTCACTGGTGGGATAGGCATGCTCCAGAGCGGCGTAGGTAGTCAATACCCGTACTCCACCAAAAGTAGGGAGTAATTGATTTTTGATTTTTGAAATTTAGAGAAATTTCCAGTCTTATTGCATACTTATGCAAATTTCATATAATCGATAGATATCGCTATATTAAAATCGATATCTTCTTGAGTATTTGACCTAAAATTTAAAAACTAGATACAACTAAATATGTATGTAGTATTAAATTTGGTATAGAGGTTCTTATATCCTTATATTATTATATAAGTAACTTTCCTTAATTCTCTAAAATCAATTATGAAATCGATAATTATCGATCTGTAGCACAACTCATAGATAGAAAAACCAAAAAAGGTATATGGCTTCTCCTTATGCAAGATTTGATTCAATTAATACAAAATTTATAATTTCTTCCCCAGTGTTCCTTTGAATAATGCAATCAATAATCATACCATATCTCACATATTTTTATATCTAGAGACACTATATTTACGTTATAGGTTATGCTACTTAAATAGTAATGAATTTATTTGCCTAACTTTCTATGCCCAAGCTCCTTTAAATCGATAAAGAAATCGATAAATATTTAATTTTATCAACAATTTGTGTAGATTTTCAAAGTTTGCAAGTTAAATTACAATTTGTAATATTTTTGAAAACAATGTTAAAATCGATAAATATCGATGCCTAACTTGATAAATGAATTTAATTTTAAAGGTGCAGGCTAACTACAAGTCGAGTATAGCTAACATGTTTTTATCGATGTATGTATGTATGTTCATGTTGAATTTGATTTCTTTTGTCCTTCAGTTGGCGGACTTCTTTCTGGGCGATGTGGGTCTCAGTTGGGAGCGCCGCAAAGCGATTGAGTTCTCGTTTTTCACGCTCGCCGATTCGGGCGCCTTTGCGACACACGCGCCGCGCCGCCTCAACGAGGCGCTGGCCATAATGCGTCCGTTCAAGTTGGACATCTGGCCGTATCTCATCCTGACCATTGTGTTCTCGGGTCCCATTTTCTATGGCATCATCGTCATGCCGCATAGGTGGCGTCGTCGCCGTCAGCTGGCACTGGACGTGGAGCGCTTCGGTGAGCTGTGCGTTCACCTGGCCTACATCAAGGAGATTACGCCCTGTGTGCTGAGGGTGCGACACACCCGTCGACTCCGACAATCGGCCCAGTTGCCGCCGCAGCTCTTCCAGCGTTGCATTTGGTTCACGCTGCGCCTGTTCCTCAAGCAATGTGAGTGCGAATTCCAATTGGAGCCAATTTCCAAATCCGTTTCCATTTCTAGCCCACCACGAGCTGTACCACGATTATCGCGCCAAGTTTCTGACTATCGTCTATTGGGTAGCTGCCACATATGTTCTGGCCGATGTCTACTCCGCCCAGCTGACGTCCCAGTTCGCCCGTCCCGCCCACGAGGCGCCGATCAATACGCTGCAGCGCCTGCAGCAGGTCATGCTCCGGGATGGCTATCGCCTCTATGTGGAGAAGGAGAGCAGCAGCCTGGAAATGCTCGAGAATGGCACCGAACTGTTTCGCCAGCTGTACGCCCAAATGCGCCAACAGCAGCCGGAGGATCCGTTTTCCTTCCTTATCGACTCCGTGGAGGCGGGCATTAAGCTGATTACCGATGGCCGGGAGAACAAGGCGGTGCTCGGCGGTCGGGAGACCCTCTACTTCAATATACAGCAGTACGGAGCCAAGAATTTTCAATTGAGCCAGAAGCTATACACACGCTATTCCGCGGTCGCCGTCCAGATCGGCTGTCCCTACCTGGACAGCCTAAACGACGTGTACGTAAAAACAACTTTTCTGAGAGGGAAAGCGAAAAAGAGATAAATTAAGCCAAAATTGAAAAAGTATATTTTAATTATTTAATAATTTTGAACTTTGATCTGATCGCTTCAACCGGCGAATTTCTCGTTTGCCATCTTTCTTTTTAAATCGTGAAAGAAAATATTAAAATTAATGTTAGCTTTTATTTAGCCAAAAATACAAACTAAAGTTTAAAGAGAAAGTTGGCATTAATATTTAATCATTTTAATCATATTTTAACCGCTAGATTGATTCTATTATAAATTAATTCTATTGAAAATTCAATAATAACGAATTTTTAAAAATCAATTTTTTTCCAGCAACCAATTTGAACTCATGTTTGAAAACAATAACATTTTTTTTATAAAGTTTTGAACGCTAAATCCAATATGAATAAATGTTTAAAAAATTAATTTTTTCTTTTCCGAGCAAAAAAAACAAGTCATAATTTTTTAAACAGGAATGATTTTTTTAAATTTAAAACCCAATTTTGTAATCTTTTTGGTTTTGTTTACTGTTTTATATTTGATAACATTCTGAGTTTGTTTTATTCTGCAGTTTGAATTTGCATTCAAAATTAATAAATGTTCAATAAGATTTTACGAAATAATATCATAAAAATAATGAACACAAGTCACATTAACTTACAAACAAGAAAATGGTTTTAGTGGGGAGAGCACGACGAGGAGATAAAATAATTTTAAAAAATTACATATATTTTAAGTTTTAGTCTTCGCTTTCATAGTGTTCAAGATCATAGAAGAATATACTAATGGTTTAGTTGCGCCCTTCTTCTGTGTCATATTCCAATTTTTTTTATCCATTTACCCTTTGTGGTTAAGCTTATGATCATGAATTCTGAAAATGAGCTCAATTTCCAAATTGTTGTTGAATTTGTTAACGGCAGTTTTTTGGAAATTTTTTTAGCTTAATGCACTTGTTCGAGGGCGGCATCTTGGAGAAGATGACAATGGCCGAATATGAGGCACAATCGCGCAAGATGACAAAGGACCAGGCGCAGCAATCCAAGGAGCTGGCGGCCGTTGAGAGTGCCAATGCAAATGCCAATACCAAGAGCACCGAGGCCAAGACACAGCCACAGCACGCACAGGACAACGAGATGATCAGCGCCCTCAATCTGCGCATGCTCCAGGGCGCCTTCATAGCCCTTGGCGTGGGCGCTCTCACGGCAGGTGAGCAGGGTCAAGAATTGACCCACATACACACATATACAACTGCTCTTGATTATGTAACTTTATTGTGCTTTTGTTAAGGTCTAACGCTCTTGCTGGAGCTCTTCTATCGGCGCTTCAATCTGGCGCTGTCGCTGCGACGCCGACGCCTGCGCTGGCTGCGACGCGGGCGTCGCCTCAGGCGGTCGCTGCGTCAGCTAACCGTGCGAATCTTTGCCCCGAATTTGGGTTGATTACTTTATCGCATCGCAGTCTTATGCAAATCAAGAACACTGCGATTTTGGGTTCCACTACGCCACTTAATTATGGTTAGCCTTAGCACAGTGGGACAAAAGCTGCTTTACGACCGACAAATTATATCAGCACTTAGAGTACAATTCTAATATGTAATAGCTGCTTTTTTGCATAATCAAAATAACAAATATTCAGCTCTATTTCGATTTTTTTTACTTTCTACTCAAAATTTCAGTAGTTCAAATTTTTTCATATTTTTTGAACTGAACAAATTCAAATGATTAATATAATAGAAATTTTAGTTCATTAACTATTTCCTATAACTTAAAACTTAAAAGTAAATAAAAATTTAAAAATTGAATATATTATTATTTTATATATTTGAACTATCGAAGCTCTGTTATATAATATTGTTTTTTGTTTAACTTTAATGTAAGCAGGTTATTTTCTTTAACAAATTTTGTATCGTTCAAAAATACTTAAAACATTTTTTACTTATCCGAGAAAAGTAATTTATTTTTGACTAAAAGCAATATTTTTCAAAATTGTAAACACAACTTTTCTAATCTTTTTGGTTGCTGATGTCAGTATTAGTATAAGCTCCCACAACTCTCACTCAAATCTCAACCGAATTTAAATATTCAACGTTGGACCAGTGTGCTTCGCTGACACCCTCGCTGACTGCTTTATTTATTTTGTGCATAACTAATGCCTGACCTGCCCAGAAGACAAGCGGGTTTAGATTTGGTATGAATTTCGATGAAAACATTACCTTTAAATGTAAAAGCCGTATCTGGGACAATAATGGCAAACATGTTTAATTTTTGGCAAATTTAGAAATTTGAATTGAGCATATGGTATAGACTATATGGGTAAATTCTTGTATAACTTGGTAGTAATAGAAATATAGTTTTAACAAATCCCGAAACAAATAAAAATGTTGGTACAAATATGTGTAATACAAACTTATTTATTACGAAAGTTAATATAATTCTGTACGCTTTTTATAATGTTGGATACGACAAATACAAAAAAGTTTGCATTATAATTAAATCTCAGTGGAATTAAGCGGTCTTTGTTTGGTGTTCCTCTTAAACATCAAGTTGATCGAGAAAAGTTTTAAATGTATTTTTGACATTATCATTGGCGAACGTTTCCTTTTTGATTGCCTCGCGCAGGGCGTAGCGGCAGCTCTTAATGTTGTAGTCGCTCTTGAACCGCTCCTCGCTGCGCAACAGGCCCAGCTGCATCAGATAGTAGTCCAGCACACGCGACTCCTGTTTCGTCTTAATCGCATAGTCGAACGTCGCCTGGTAGAGCGCAATGGCCAACTCCAGTGCTGGCTGCGAAATCTGCGACAGATGCGCACACTTGAGCGTCGTGAAGATGAGCAGCAACAAGTGGTTGTCATCGCTGAATTGCTAAAATTGCAGAATTATTGTTTTTTTTTTGTACTTTATAGTTTTCTACGACCGTGTATTTATTCAATCTAAATTCCCATTTTAACCTAAGTATGTTCTTTCTACACCTTAGTAAACTTATGGAAAATGTTGGTATATTATACTGATATTTTAATATGAGGGATATTTCATTATCTGGACAACAAAATATTTTGCGTAATATAAATACATATCCCTTTACCTATTCTTTCTATAGAAGCTATATGCAATAGTGGCCCGGTGATAAATATAAAAATGTATTTTTGACCGACTGTTACTATTCATGACTTTATCGTTAAGTAAAAAAGGAGTTGCATAGTTTCCTTACTTTTAGTTGAATTATTTCAAATTTTTAAAAATGTTAGTAATTCAAAAAAGGGTAAAACTTTTTAGCTGCTGATCAAACTAATATCAGATGGCTTTGCTTACATTGATTATGTCCTGCATCGCCTGAAGGCGATTAGTCATCTCCAGGGAATCAAATTGCTGTAATGTGCAGGGCGTTTGGCTTAGACAGAACTCGGCGGGGCTGCAGCTGATCTTGGTATCGGCCAATTTGGTGACGTCAAAAATGTTGTCGCCCTTATTGGAGCTGACGGTGTCGTTAAAGAGCTGCAGAAGAAGCTAATTGTTATCGGGAATTCTAAAGCGTGAAATTTTGTGAAGTTACGCACCTTGGTGTTGTAGGCATTGCTGGTGACATAGGCCGTCTCCTCGGCGGCATTTTCCTTGTCATAGTCCTCTTCGTCTTCTTCGTCCACCTCCTCGGTGGTGTCATTTGGATCGTAATCGCCATCATCCTCGTGATCCTCATCGTCTTCGGCATATTCATCGCCGGAATAATTACCTGCCTCATTATCATCGCCATCGCCATCATCATCAGCGTCGCCATCGTCTTCGGAGGTGACCTCGTCCAACGACTGCAGTGCATCGGGCTTCATGCATTTGGACATCTGTGCGATGATTTCTGCGCAATTGCCTTGGCCAAAGCAATTGCCATCCAAATTGAGCACCCTGAGCTTGGGCTTGTTTTTCATGGCCGTTACCAGGACAAGGCCGCCATCGTAATTGATATCATTGAAGCCCAAATCGACCACCTCCAGATGCTCATGATTTTGCTCCAAGGCCTCGGCAAAATGGTAGGCGCCATCCGTTTTCAGCAGGCAGTCGCCAAAATTGATTTCCCGCAATCTGCAAAGAGGGGGAGCGAGAGGAGGATCAGCCTAGAGATTATTGTGAACGGGATGCCAAAGGCGCGTCACCTACAGCGGCGTATACTCAAAGATGTCGGCTATTGAGCTGGCTCCCTTGCTCCGCAGCGTATTGTCGTTCATGTTGAGGACGCGCAGATGCGGATTCTGCTTGAAACCGTCGGCGAGCGCAGCGATGCCCGCATGGTAAATTGAGTTCTGCGGCATGGTGATCTCCTCGAGCGTATGCAGTTTCTGGAATGTTTTCGACATCGCCTTGGCGCCGGCATCCTCCAGGCGATTGCGCCCGGCCACAAAGATGCGCAACTGCAGCGGCATGCCCGCCGCCTTCGCATTATCGTATAGATCTATTAATGCCATCGACAGCATGCGTCCGCCCTCGGGTCCCAGGCCGCAGTTATTCAGGTACAGCTCCTGCAGCGAATAGCAAACGGGTGAGCGCAGAAACTCCTCCAGCCCGGTCATCCCATTCGGCCCCAAGGCATTGTCGCTCAGATCGAGAACCGTTAGCTTGGCGCCGGCTTCTATTAGGCCAGCGCCCAGATGCTTGAGGGCCAGCGGAATCTCTGATTTGAGGCGTCGTGTGAACAGATTCTTCCACAGCGCCTTTCGAAACTCCGGATGCTTTTTTAAAGCCTCGCCAATGGCCTGGGCGGCCTCGACGCCCAGCGTGTTCCCATCGAGATTGAGATAATGCACTGTCGACTTGCTATTGATGGCCTCCACAACAGCCTTAACTGAAAATTGTGATTTTCAGGCCTGGTCTACAACATTATTCGCGCCATTTACTTACCTTGTTCGGCATTGTCCCAGGTTTCGGCTTTGTCCTGGAACGAAATTCCCTGCTCCTCGTTCAGTTGTGCGGCCATGCTGGCGAAACTGAAGCTGGAAATGGCCGTGCTAGACATTTTTCTTTATTTTAATTTGTTATATATTTTATTTGATTCAATTGTTATATCGCCAGCACTGTACTTCTTTTACAAATCGTTTGCGAATTTTCTTGTGCTTTAACCTCGCAAAAGGGCGCTGGAAGTGACAGCGGCGTTTGTTTGCAGGCAGGCAGCTGCATCTTTTGACAGCTGCTGGCGGCGTAGTGTCGTCTCGCTCTAATGCAGACACTGCCCAACACTGATCGGCGCACAGAGTTGGCGGTTATTCCATCAACTGTTGAATTTCATGAACGCTTACGTTTAATTTAATTTTGCTTCGTTTAAAATTCTAATACACTTAACTTTAACTTATTTAATTTGCATAACCTTCTTAGATAAGTCACGCGCACAGTCTTTCATGTACATTCGCATTTGATATTTTACTGTTACACAAAATAAAATAAATGAACCGCTTTCGCAATTTAGTTCACCGAATCATTCGATTGAACTTCGCCGAGCGGAACTTCGCCGAGCGGAACGACGCATCTCTAGTCGACACACAGCTGTTTTGTACGACGACGCTAAATGAATTGTGTTAAATTGAAATGTCCACTAAATAAATGTAATTGACATTTAACAAAGTAACAAAATGTGTGCGGTACATGCAGGCGGTTCCTGGATAAGCGCCATATTCGATGAAATTGCACTGGAAGGCTTGGAAGGCACCACATTGCCATGTAAGTGTTTGTTTTTTTTTTTTTATTAGAATTCACTCTGTTGCTGTCGCTACACAGTGTTTACCAGCAGTAAACGAACGCAGAGTATTTGGAATTGAATATTTGAATATTTTTTTTAGATCTTTGGGCCTTGCTGGCTAGCCGCTTGCAGGGCGACAAACCCTTGTCGGACACGCTGCAGCAACAGATTTGGCTGCTCCTACTGCGCTCTACGGACAAGGTAAAATTCTATGAGCTGCCCGAGGCGCGTCCTTTGCAGCCGCTATATCAGCGCGTCAAAGATCAGAACCCCGAATTGGGGCTGCCCGAAGTGCCGGAAACATGCCCCATTTTACGATTACCTTACGCGCCCGTTCAGGACGGCCCCATCAAGGGCAACTGTGCCGATTACAAGACCCGCAATCCCATCAATGTGAACCAATTGCAGTCGCTCTCAGCTGCAGCGGCCACGGAACTCTGGTCGCAGAAACTCGTTGTGGTGGCCAGCCAGGAGGAGCGTTTCAAGGCGCTGAAGCCACCGAATATTCTAACCCCCCTCGAGCTGGCCATCCAACATTACATATTCTTGGAGTGCATTGGACGCGCCCGCTACAACGGCGAAACGACGCGTGGTCCCTGGTCGTTGACCCAGTACTTTTCCGATCCCAGCCTAATATTCTATCTCAGGTAAGGTGCGCCGGCCATTGGAGCAGCAGTTGATTAATCTGCCGCACACAGGAACTGGTTGCTCAAGCATCGTCTGATCATGGGACAGCCCTATATGGAGCGGTGTAAGGGACGCAGTTTTGGTTCCGTTCTGGTGATGCTGCCGCGTTTCTTTCGCGTCTACAAGAATCATCAGCAGCGCTTCACCGAGAAGCTGTACATGGAGATTAAGGCGAGTCCGCAACAGTATATAACCACTGCCGAGATAACCGAACGGATGCACGAATTCACCCACACAAATGTTAAGAGGCTGCTCCTCTCCCACAACTTTCGCAAGATCTTTGAGACGGCCATGGTGCATCCACAGCCACAGCCAAACACCACTGGTAAAAGTTCAACGAAGGGACGCAAGATATCGGTGGTGCGCCTGCGTAATCCGAACATGGAATTCGATGAGCTCATAATGGCCGACAGCAACGAGGAGCGCGATATCAATGCGCCCGACGAGGTGCTCAGCCAACGACATGCCCATCTCAATATGCCGGTGGAGCTGGAATGCCTGCGGGCTATGCAAAAGTTTGGGGAGCGCGGCATGAGCATCCACGAGCTGAGCCACTACACGGCCATTAGTTTTCTGTGTGTGCGCGGCTGCATCAAGTATTTAACGCGCGTGAAGATGGTCAAGGTGTACACCGAAACGGTGGCCAAGGTGCGCATAATGCGTTACGTTGCTGTTGGCACCAAGGGGGAGGCCATCATCATGGAGGGCCAGGAGCAGCTCAAGAAATCGGTGCAGCAGCTCAAGTGCCAGGATCAGCTGGTAAGATAAATTAGTTAAGCTAGTTAGTAAAAATGAAAGTGGATAAAAAGGCCCCATGAAGGGTATGTACCATACATCAAGTCTGTTTAAAATAATCAATAATCCTTCCAGTTTAATTAGTATCGGTTCTTATAGATTTTTATACCCTGAACCCATTGAAAATAGGTAAAACGGGTATAAAGGTTTTATGCAAATGTATGTAACACGCTGAAAGAATCATCTCCGACCCCATTAAGTATATCTAATATTGATCAGGAGACCGGCTCGTATATACCATATTTTATTTTAAATGATCGATAATGAATACCGTTTTCTTACTATCGACATAAATATCGTCTTTTTTTTAATGTTTTTTAAGCATAACATCTAAACTTTAAAAGCTGAAGCCACCAAAAAGTGTTAATATGTTCGCAAAAAGCATAGACAGATTTGAAATATTTCGGGATTTGGACACCTCTTCCTCTTGTTAAGTCCTGAAAATATCAACGAGCAACTCAGGACAATATAAATAGTCTTTGGTTAGGGGTATCTCCTAGTCGAGCGGTCCCGACTAGAGCAATCAATTATTTGGGATATTGGATACTAATCGTTCATACATTTTAATGCTTTTTGGGATATATTCTAGTCGGGCACTCCTGACTAAAGCCTTCTCACTTGCACCCGAAGCGCAAAGGAACGAAAATCTCTTGTCGTGAAATTTTTGATTTTTGCTGGGATAACAAATTCTCTGCATAAATACTTTCTTCTATTTTAAATAGCACCTGGGTACATAAAATATGATTTGTGGTCGTCTGGCTGACCAGCTTTTTAGTATAAATTTGATGATTTCTCGAATCCTAATCCATTCACACTACTTCTCTTGCAGACTCCGCCAGAGAATGGGGAGCTTGTGGTCATGGATTTGCCTCTGGTCAAGGTGAATGTGCGTCACTTGAAGTTCACACTGAAGCCGACCAAGAGCACGGAGGAGACCCCACAGCATGTGGCGCGCAAAATGTTGATTGTGCAGGAAATTGACAAGTGCTGCATTGTCCAGACTATAGATCTGGTCCGACACATAGCCGAGACGGAGCGAAACATTGGCGCACGCGAGAGGATATGCCGGAAAACGCTGTACCGTCTGCTGCAGCGGATGCGGGAGGCAAACATAATCAACGTATACGAGGTGACGCTGGAATATCAGCAGCGTGTGCGGCTCTATCGCCTGGTCACCCATCCCAAGATCGACATCGAGCACGAGCTGCTGCAGCGCGAACTGTTGCGCATCAAGAGCAATTTCCATCTGTCTATCGAGGAGCGTCTGCAGCGACCCGCCCACCAGCCAAAGGAGCAGGAGCATCGTGAGCTGATGGTGCGCAAGCGGCCGCGCGCCGATCAGCAGACAATGGAAAATCCGCGACCCACGCCGCCCAAGCTGCTCGTCGCCTGCACGCTGCACGAGTATCTCTTCTATTTGCTGTGCGAACAGCGGAGCGGACAGCAGCCGCCAGTGGCGCTCGAGATGAACGCCGAGCTGCTGCAGCATTGGCAGCGGGCGGAGCCGTCGCTGATGATGCGCCAGTATCTGGAGGAGTGGCAGGCCACCGAGTCGCATGTGCTGCCCTACACGCAGGAGATTAGCTGGCGCACGTTTATCCCACCGCTGCCGGCATATCCGGGCAAGCCAGCCGGCTGGATGTATTTTATCGATGCGCTGGATCGGATGCCGCTCTCGCTGATGTTGCGCCTCTTTCGTGTCGAGCCCGATGTGATGGAGCAGCTGCGACCCCATCTGCAGCATCCGGTGCGGCAGCATTATTTGCTGCAGCAGCTGCAACTGCAGAGTCTGATACCGCGCGTCAGCCTGCATCAACGGTATCTGGCGACGCTCCGGCTGCTGAACAACATGGGACTGGTGCAGGTCGGCGAACGGCTGCTGGGACGCGACTCGCTGCAGCGCTGGATCTATCTGAATCGCAGCAGCACCCTGCTGGACACGACCACCAGCAGCGGCCACAATTACAAGTGCGTCAGCAGCGAGCGCACCTACGAACGGCTGCCTTTCGAGTTCAATAGCCGGGAACAGGTGGCCAATTATTGGGCCAAGCTGCAGCATGTGTGCATCTACACCAAGCTGGGATTTGTCAAGCAACGGAACGGCGGTAATGCGACGAACAGAAAGGAGGAACGCTTGCCGCCATTGAACTTTGTGCGCACCGTCGGCTTTGAGGAGGCAGTGCAGCTGGACGATGGCACCGTGCCCGGCGATCAATTGGGCGCCGCCGGATTGAGTTCGACACTGTTCGCCCATCAGTTTCGCCATTGGTCCTGGGTGAAGCGCAACAGGGTGCCGGCGACCCGCACGAATGCATCGAACGCACGCAAGGCGGCCGCTCCGTTTCCCGTGCGGAAACGTCTCAGCCTGATGCGGATCAAGCCGGTGCCGCGATTCAGCAAAACCCGTGGCCCCAACTCGATGGATGCGCGCAAACGGAAGAAGGGACCCCGCGACGATGTTGACCGGGACGCGATGCGCAATATGCGCACACTCCGCGTCACCTGGTGCCCCGCCGAGGATCGTGTGCTCAAAATGGGACGAGCCGTCTATCTGTTCATCGACGCACCGCTGCCGGCGCTGTCCCTCTACAATGTGGGCAAAATTTGTCGCGATGTCATCCGTCGCTATTTGGGCATCAACAATAAGACGACCCAGGCGTGCGTGCGCCGGCTGCAGTTCCTCATCCGCATGAAGCGCGACCAGCCCGATGTGCGCAACTGGATCTACATGATGCAGGCCCAGCCGGAGTTCAATTCCCTCTACAACGAGCGCTTCATGCCGCAGCTCAAACGCGAGTGTCCCGTGCGCACTGACCAGGTCGAGGTGTTGCTCGTTCACTTTGTCATCATACTCACGAAGCTGCATCGCATGATCATTAATGAGGTGAGCAGTTTAACTAAAATCTTCTTTGTAGCCATTTTTATACCCTAAACCCATTGAAAATTGATAAAAAAAAGGGTATAATGGTTATGTGCAAATGCATGTAACTGTAAGTATATATATTTTTGATCAGCATCACTAGCCGAGTCGATTTAGACAACCACGGACATGGTTGCCTGTCTGTCCGCCTGTCTGTATGAACGCGTTGATTTCAGAGACTACAAAAGCTAGAAAGCTGATCTTGAACTCATTCGGTTCGTATATACCATACGAAGATCAAGTTTGCTTCAATATATTATATTAATACATTATATCGAAAATGCGATGCGAAATGTAAGTAAAAAATGATATGATATTCAATTCGATATATGTGGAATGCGTAGATATTTAAAACAAGTAAGATTGCTCTAGTCGGGACCTCCCGACTAGGAGATACCCTGAACCCAGCATTTAACACATATACACAAACTCTCGGCACTGAACGCATATTGAGGGGGTTAAAAATTAAAGTAAAACTTAATTGGCAATTACCAACGAAAAATTAAATTTACCACTCTCCGGGAATCGAGCCTGGGACCCACAGCCTCAGCTGCACAACTTTTACCGAATCTTAAAAAAATGTTTAAGGAAACGCTAACAATTCTGATTTTCTTATAAAAATGATATGATAAAAATGATATTAATAATTATTGATAATTAAAAAAAAGGAAAAGATTCGAACCTGGACCCTACATCTTCAACTGCACAACTCCTACGGCTGCACCACTCCCTCGCTTAATATTATTGTGATGAAATTCAATTTTGTTATGCAAAAAAAATTAAAAAAAAAATTTTGAGATTTGAAGTACTTAGATTCATGGTTTCCATGGAAACTTACATGATTTTGTTAAAATTAAATCGACTTTTATGGTTGATGGCATTTTGGCCATGCGTCGATAATGATGTTGTAAATAATATAATCAAACCGGTTTTTGTGTTTTGCAGGACAACGTGTATCGTCAGTTCCTACTGCCGGACAATCTGGACGAGTACCAGAGCCGTTTCAGGGAGGTGATACCGCCGAACGGTGAACAGGACACGCTGCTCTATGCGAACCCCAGCACGGAAACTGAGCTGCAGATAACCGTTGTGTTCGGCGTACAGCACAGCATGCTGTGCAGCGCCAAGGACAAGACGCTCTTCAACCTGCAGGCGTTCGAGATCTACAAACACTACTCCGAGGATGTGCTCAATGCGGCCTTCAATAAGGCGCGCGCCGATTCGCTGCTGGTGGCCGTCAAGCGTCGGAATATACAGCACGTGAATCGAATGGGCTCCGGGCCGGGCCATCTGCTCAGCTCCAAGTACAAGTATCGTTTGGTTTGCCAAAAGTACAGTTATCTGCTCTACGAATCGTACCACGCGTTGGAGCTGCGCTTCCAGGAGCAGCGGACGGCGACCAATCTGCAGCTGATCTCGCCAAACTTTTCGCAGCTCCTGCTGCTTGGCGAGTGGGTGGCCAAGCATTGGCTGCACCTCAGCCTGCAGCTGCCGGCGAATATACTAAACGTGGACACGACCAGCATGTCCCGGCACTCGAGCGGCTCCTCATCGGATCGCATTTTGGATCATTTTAGCAGTATCTTTGATAATGCACCGCAGCCGGAATATGCCAAGCGTCTGGAGGTTGTCTGCAGCGGTCGCCAGGCGTCCCGTGTCCGTTTCCATCCGGCGAATCTCACGTATCGGCTGCAGTGCAGCGTCTACAATGAGCTAAACAAGCTGCCCTTGCGCTCCATGCACCTCTTTTGCGCTCTCGACGCGCTCGGACAATCGGTGACCATCAGTAAAGCCCAATTGGAGCACGGCGATTGTCCCTTTGGCTGCATCATGCAGAGCGGCAACTATTTGAATGCCGTCGAGCGCATCGTCCACGAGCATCGGGCCATATTGCGGCAACTGGTGGCCGATGCACTGCCGCAGGTGCCGCTCCAGCTGCAGCTGGACACCTGCTCCCAGTCGCACAGCATCACGCTGCACGTGTCCACGGGCAATCTCTTAACCATCGTACAGCAGCTGGAGACGTACTGGCGCCAGCGGCAACAGTCGCTCGAGGTGAGGGATCTGGGCAAGGCGCTGGCGGACAGTACGCTGAACAGGATCACGGATTGGCATGCGCTGTGCAGCGCCCTGCTCAGCTATGAGGTGGGCAAGGAGGAGTCGGATCGTGCCCAGGACTACGAACCAAACCTGAACAAGGAGGAGCGTGCCCGGGCGCAGGACGTGTTTGTCGTCCATCTGCCCACCATTCGCGTGGACGAAATGGAGCATCCACAGCTGCAGGCCAAGTATGAGCAGCTTCGCAAGACGGTGCTCGACAAGGTGGCCAAGTAAGTGCTTCTGCTTTGTAGTTTGTTTTCCTTGCATTTCCGAGTCCTGTTTCCACTCCCACCTCAGATTCATTTTGTTTGTTTTCTCCGTTCATCCATCCTTTCTCTTATGGTTTTCTATCTTTTGCCTTCTCTCCTCCTCTTTCCTTATTTGCACTTATTCCAGCTCTAATCCTTCTTCTTCGCTTCCCACAGAGTTACCTATTGGCGCTATACGGACAACAGCTTCGAGACCCTGCTGCCCACGCTGCAGGAGCGCAACTTTGATGCGTCCCTCATTCAGCACATGAAGGACATACTGGAGTATATAGAGGAACGCCCCCTGGGTGCCGAGGGCATGGCGCTGCGGCGCAGCTTTCCCTTGGGCCCGTTGCTGCTGGAGGCCTTGCACGAGCTGGAGGCGCACGATCTCATCAAGCGCGTGGGCGTGGTAAGCTATATGTACGTTCACAAGGCGCACATACGCAACTGGCTGGTGCACACGTTCCACGTCAAGCGGCTGGAGCGGGAGCGCGTCCAGACACAGGTGGCCGCCTCCCCGGCAACGCCTCAAGCTGTTGTCGGCCAGAAACGTCAGCTGATGGAGACGGAGCCGGCTATGGAGTCGGACCAGCCGAGCAGCAGCAAACGTGCCAAGCTCAGCACAGCCGCATTGCAGCCGGGGGCCACCGAAAGGGATGAGGAGGACGAGGAGGCAGAGGAGACGGACAGCGAGGAGGCGATGCCACCAACTGCCCGTCGCTCCAAGCGCACCAAAGCCAAGCCGATGCCGGCGGCTGACGTCGCTAGCGATGCCCCACGGGATGTGATCGTTATGCGGCCGCAGCCTTGGATACGTGTGAATGCCTCGCTCAATCGGCGTGTTCTCGACCGCTGGCTGGGCGCATTGCTGAGCGAGTGCATCACCCGGAACGGCTGCACCGTGCACAGCCTGTTCCTGCGCTTCCCCCATCTGCTGCCCGTGGACTCGATGCTGCTGCTGGAGCTGCTCGGCGACCTGGGCTGCGTTCAACTCTTTGAGCTGGACGCACCGACGGTGCATCTGGAGAGCTCCTACGATGAGGAGTTCAACGAGCAGCGCGTAACGAGTCTGTACGACCCGACTCTCACCTACGTCAAGGTGCAGACGGACGCCATTGGGCATCTGACCAATTTTATTGGCGTCAAGAAGTACAGCTCAGAGTTTATTTAAAGCAACAACCGAAAGCTTAAATGTTGAGGAAGTTCGCCAGTGAGACGTTTACGAATTTGAGTTGAAAAGGGGAAAACAATAAAATTGCCCAATTTTAGCCGAAACGTTTACGAATGTGATACGAAAAGAAGACGACAAAATCAACAACTTTCTACAAACTCCAATTGAAACGTTCACGAATGTCATGCAAAAAATGGATTAGAGAAAACAACTGTTTAAAAGCACAGGCCACGCAGTCTGCATTATGCCCATGTGTTGATCTGAAGAATGAACGAAGAACACTTTCATTCATTCTGTGGCTGAGTAATTACTCAAGAAGCGTTTAAGGAACTGAGATAAAAGCAAAGAAAATATGATGACTATATTTATGTTAAGGATTGTGTTCGAATATTTTTTTAAGCCCTATTTATAAATGTGAACAAAGTCAAACAAATTTTAATTTTTTATATTAAACAGCCTTCAATTTATATAACAGATTTGCAAAATATTTTTATACTTGGACCCATCCCGTCGTGCTGGTAAAGTATTATTTCCAAAACTATGAAATGCATATATAAAGATATCACATCACAAAATTATGCGTTTAAGAAAGGGTATTTTTGAATCTTAGACAAATGTTTGCAAGCCAAAAAGGGGAACGTACCGTATTCCTTTCCGTATTTCCGCTCCAGGCAATAGATCCGCCGGAATAGGCAAAATCGGATAACTAAAACAATCGGTCGAAATTCGGTTTTTGGTGCTCAATATATCCTTAAAAAATTTGGCAATTGGAACCACTTTACCATATAGCTCCCATAGTAACAATCGGTAGAAAACCTTTTCTATTTCCTGAGATATCCCAATCAACCTTGACAATTAAGAGCTTCGGATGTATAATTTTTCAACAGGAATTGTTAAAAAATTCAGTTGTTTTGTGCAACACAGTTAACTAAGTATACGATTATATACAGTATATTTGACAGTCGGCACCTCCAATATAACTGTTCGCTATCGTTCGTTTTTAACAAGCACAAACAAAAATACGCGCCTCATTTTTTTAGCGCTACAAATTTGCATTCGTAGCTTTTGTTTTTTAATTAGTTTTTCACTATAATTTGTTTTTGCCTTAATTCATTGTTGTAAAAACCGAAGCACTTCACTTCCCGCAGTTGATGTTGATGTTGTTTACCGCTTGCCACCAACGCGTGGCGCAGACTTCTGCGTCACCTTCTGGGCCTTCTGCTTGGGCGCGGACTTCTTGGCGGGTGCTGGTGCAGCGGCCTTTTTGGCCGCCTTCACGGCCCGCTTCTGCTCCTTGGCCACCTTGATGGCCTGGTCGCGCTGCGCCTTGCGCACTTCCGGCTTCATGTTGCGCTTGGCCATGATCTCGGCGAGCGAGGCGCCAACAATGGCGCGCTGGAATTTCTGTGTGCGGCGCGTGCGCTTCTTGGATGCCTCCTCCTCAATACCCTTGCGGTGCTTGCGACGGTACAACACCGTCCAGGTGACCTTGCGTGGATTGCGCTTCATCAGGTAGGAGCGCTCGCACTTCTTGTCCAGAAAGGTGAAGGTCTAAAATAGAAGAGTACTTCAATTAGGCGGCACTTGAAAAATTTCAATCGTAGTTTACATTACCTTGCCATCGATTTTGACCATGGTCTTGCCATGGCCGGGGTAAATTTTATACCCGCTGAATGCGCACAAACCGATTCTGCAATCAATAATAAAAAAACATATTGTTTGAGTTTGGGCATGGCAAATATCACAGCTCAACACCAAAGTACACCGTTAATTGCACTATAATACACAACACGGCGGGCTCTGAGCAGTGATGCGAGCGAATTTTGTAAATTAATTCATTTATTACATACTTCATCTTGCTGGTCAAAAGTGAAAAGAAACGGAAGTAGACGCGTTGTTTGACGGGCGCTGTCACAGAGAAAACAGCTGTGCAGTGTTGCAAAACGTTTGGCAGCACGGTTGCATTTTTCAGTAGTAATAAGCCTTTTGCGACTATCCAAACCAAATGACTTTACATTGAACTATTTGTATATTTATATACCTGACGCTTGTGATTAACATTTACAATTTATATTGTTCCGCGCTGTTGTCCCTTTCAAATACGGGCGGTTCTTCATCGCGCACCAAATGGCCAACAAGTGGGTATTTCTCGCTGTACTGTTGATCCCACTCCAATAAAGTGGCTATTTGATTATCAGTTAAATCGCTCAGGTCGTCAAAATCCTCACGGTCATTTCTCTCTGCAGAGAAGTTGATCAAATTTCGCGAAATATCGCAACCCGCATACTGAGGATATGTGCCGCCCTCGCCATAAACGTGCTTTGCACAGGATACGTCGTAAATGTTAAAATTGATGGCTACCAGGATACGTCCATCAGGTCGTGTACCGTTAAACTCGAGCAGTTCTTTAACGGTAAAATCGCGTTGCAGCGGCGGCAGCTGTGAATTCTGATTGGCATTGGCATTGCCGCCAAAGAAATTGCGTATAGAGTTAAGATTACGCCGTTGGCGCGATATCCTCACCACTTTATAAAATACAAAGGCCGAGACAATAATTAGTGTCAGATTGATGGGCGTATCCTTGATAGTGTTGTATGCGTTATAGTACCAAGGTAACTTAGCGTCAAGCGATTTCGATTGCCCATTATTTTCAGACATTTCGCACGAGCTGATTTTGTTAATTTTAAATGTTATATTACTTAAACTTATAAAACATGGTTTTCACTTTTCTATTCAACTTACCTAAAAATTCGTAAAACTGGTGTTTATATATAATGATAATTTAAATTACTTTTATGTTTAAAGTGAAAATATTTGGCGAGTAAATGCCGCCTGCTTAAAAACTAATTTCATTATACAAATTCAAAAACTCCGAAATAGCGCAGATTTGCGGTGCAGTGTGACCAGCTAGCTATCAATCCTTTCATATCTTTTACAGCACTATTTTATGAGCGACGCTCAGTGTGCAGCCCTCGTTTCACAGCGTGCCATCACAGTCAAGCGCGCAGAATATTACAAAGTTTCGAAATTATGTTTCAGCGAGTGTTAAATATATAAATAAGGTGCGGATTTTAGTGCAATATGTTTACAAATTGTGGAAGCACTTGAGTTGACTACAAAGCAGCGTAAAATGTTGTGTAGTGTGCAAACAATATGTAAATCACTTTACAGTTATAGTTCTGTAGTCAATGCTGTCGTCGGTGCTGTGTAGTCTAGCTTGTCCAACAAGGAGAGTTTTACGTGAAAAAGGCTATGATAGCTAAATGAATACAAAATCAAGCATAAAAGCATTTACGGTGAACGGTGAAGTAACTAAAAAACATATAAAAGATTGGCATTAAAGATACAAATAATTTTTCCCGTGCGCTTTTATATAATGAGCTTAGCAATTAGAAGGCATAATTTAGCTAGAAAGAGGCTAACAATCCACTGGCGCAGCACGTATGAATTCCAATTTGATTTCCAGTGAGTTTTTTGATGTTTTCTTTTTTTAGCAATCGATCTCTAAATGTTGGTTTATTTCTATAGCTCACATGGCCGACATGGATTTACAGCAATTTTTAGCGCTAGAGCGCGAGCAGCTGGAAAATGATCGCCATCGACTAAACGCAGGGAATAACAGTTTCAAAAACAACAAAAAGCCAAACAAAAACAATGCAGAAACGACTTGTCCTGCCGCCTTACTCATGCAATTGGAGAACTTGAGGCCAATGCAATGTAAGCGCAGGGCCAACACAAGCAACGAGTGCATTGAACCCGAACACGAACCAGAATCGGAGCCCATAAAAGACTTCGCAACTGAAACCTCACAGTTGCAGCAACTGGAGCTGGACGAGGCACAGGACGAGGAGGTGGGACAGCTGGCCAACACATCGCTGCTTAAATCGGCCAAGGAGTTTGTGAATCAGCGCGAATTGCTCGTTGGCAGCGCGCGACAATACAAATCGCCAAATGGCTCGTTTGCCAATTTGGAGAGCGAGCGACCGCAAAGCGAGAATCGTTTGCCAATTGGCGGGCGGCGGCAGCAGCGGCTCAAAGCAGCGGTAAGTGGTCCGGGGTGTGGCGTCTATAATTTCTGTTTTGATACCCTGTACGCGTTGAAAATGTGCCATAATAGTTTTTTGCTAGCGTATGTAAGCCAAAAAGTATATATAACTGTTTGATCTCAGATATTATAAGAGGAAAAAACTTAAAATTGTTGTTCTTAAATGTAAAACGATTTTTTAGATATATCCCAGAAGTGCTAGAACACTAAATTTAGTATGTAAGCTTTTGTATAATGTACATACTTCAAAGTTTGTTAGTTGAGGTACAGGGTATTCCCTAGACGGGCAATTCCGACAAGAGCACACTTTTTTTTTGCCAATTTTGTTTACGCTTGATTGGCGCAACGCCCAAAATCCCGCTCGTAAGATTATCCATAACTATGCGAATTTCTTAACGGCTCGTTGCGCCAATCGCCGTTAGTCGAGCAGCTGTCACAAAACTTAACTTTCAGTTGTCAACGGCTTTTCAGAGTGTTGCGAGTTCATTTATTTCTTGAATTGTGCGTGAGTTTTGTTTTCATCTCAAGTTAGAAAATTTTGAAAATTATATGATATGACATGATATCGTTTTTCATATTTAATATGTTTTACCGTATTACATGTATATTCTTGATCAATACTCATAGTATAATCAATCGAATCAGATCCGATTGTTGTTTCTTCCATTTGTTAAATTGAGTCGAACTCTGATTTTAAGTAGCAAATTATTGATAACCTTATATGTTTTTGTTGTTGATATCGATAAATATAGATTTTCAGAAGCAGTTATTATTATCAGATCTCAGACATTAGAAGAGCTACATAATATGGAATATTTATTAACCTATTACCTGCTACAGAATATAATGTGCACTGATTTAATATATATGTAACTTCTGAGGAACTTAGTTTTTCCCCATCGCTAAATCTCGTTAGATGCAACCTCTTTGTGCATAAGTTGGGCAGTTGTAATAAATTTCGCATGCATTTTTTTACAATAACATAGTTCAGCTTTTTTTTCAATTTCCTGTTCCTAAGAACTATATAAAAATATAAATATATATACATATAAATACAGAAATGTTACGCTTTAAATTTACTAATATATATACATATATATTTATATTTAAATTTAAATTTATATTTATATTTATAATTATATTTATATTTATATTTATATTTATATTTATATTTATATTTATATTTATATTTATATTTATATTTATATTTATATTTATATTTATATTTATATTTATATTTATATTTATATTTATATTTATATTTATATTTATATTTATATTTATATTTATATTTATATTTATATATATATTTATATTTATAATTATATTTATATTTATATTCAGGGTATTTCATAGTCATGTTCTTTTCGTCGATACATTTTAACTCGTTTCAATTAGAAAAGTAATAAATATGTAGACGCTTTCGTTTTTCACAATTCACTTTTCAAGTTATTTATTTTTCATACTTTGTGTTTATAACGTGCATGTTGTTAATAAGTGCAGCTCGTGTGCACTACAAATTGGGGCATAACAGACAGCAGAACTCACTATAACATATTGTGTGCTACATCTAACTAGGCTGGCAAAGTTAATTTTGGCTTGTAATATTTTTAATTATTAAATAATTCTTTTGTGCGGCTTTAACTTTGAATGGCCAACGTTCGGTCACATGAATCTTTTATGCCGTTTACACTGTTGTTACTGTTGTCATTGTTGTTGTGGCTGTTCTTCGTGCTCCAGTTGGCATTTTGGCTGTGTATTGGCGTCTATTCGTTTAATGAATTTCCCTGGCGTTGCTCAGTTGTAATTTGAAGCTCGTTTGTTGCGTTTGTTGCCTTTGTTTCGGCCTGAACTTGAAAAGTTAATAAACAAACAAAAATAAAAAAAAATCAACAAAGTAAACCAAACAATACAAAAAACCACATATACATACTACATGCCAACCATATATAGGTGAGCAGGGGGCGTATCTGAACAAATTGTTGCTAATTAAAATTGTATAGTATAAAACGAACAAATTAAAAAACAAAACAACGGAATTGCTTTAATTGACAACAACCCAATGCTTAGGTTAAAGCTTCTGACGTAGCCCTAACAATGTAAACTTTACTGAGTGCAAAATGTGCAAAAAAGCCGGTGGTTAAAGAAACCGAGTCACGGATAAATAAAGAAAGAGAGAGAGAGAAATAGAGAGGCAGAGAAATTGAGCAAGCTAATCGACAGAGTTAACACGTGGTTAGAGAAATTGCTGCGTTTTAAGTTTTAGTTTACTGCGGCAACTTAATACCCTTTCTGAACACATTGAGTTGAATGCAGCCTAAGAACTAATTTGTACCTGATAAGCTTAAAGTGAAACAAACATATTGGACATCATATTTTGATTCAAATAATTCTTGTAATTTAATATGTTTAACAAACTTTATGCTATTCATTTTTGTTAAGCATTTTGGTTGCCTTTGTATTCCTTTTATTGGTTTTTTTTTATAATTAACTCGAAATATTTTAAAGTATATTACTAAAATGAATTAATATTAGAGGCTTTTACTTTTAGACAACAAAATTTGACATTAATATTGTCGTAAGACATTAATTTATTGTCCTCAATTTTGAGACGAGTTGAGGTTGGAATAGTTTTAAAATATTACAGTAATAGAGTATATTTCATTTTGCACACATATTCCTTCTCTAAATATTTTTACAATGTATGTTTTGCCGGTTTTATCGCCGTTTTTTAAGACCCCCCTTTTTAGCATTTTTAGCGACTTTTAGTTGAATTTTTTTATAAGTTTTTTAATGTCATTTCATGAAAAAACTGAAAGCGTTGGTCATGCAATTTCCGCCAGCAGAGTGCATTGCGCCATTTTCAGGTGTGCTACGAAACTTGCGACAGGTGGAAGGGGACGGGCGTCAGTTCTGTGGATTGTTTAGTATCCGGTAATTTCCGCGAAAGTATTTTTTTTTTTGCTTCTAAAAGCTAATGACAAATTTGTATGTGGATGGATGATTGATGATGAGGTGCCCAACGCTCATCGATGGTTTTATACAGCCTTTGAGGCAGGCCACTTAAGTCATTAGAGCCAAAGAAACGAAAGGTGAAAATACAAAAGAAGGACACGGATCGAACAAGGTCAGTTATATCAAAGCCTCTAATTAATTGGTCAGCATTATGTGGCCTTTACAACTTATGGGGTATTATTAGCGTTCTTTCGATTTAGTTTTTTGTCGCTCGGTCTGCCTAATGAACCGTTAAAAATAATTTGAAAAGCGTGACACTAAAAGCTTCCGAAGAGTGAAAATGCTTGCATATGGTAAAATTTTCAGTTCGAAGTGCCTTAAAATTCCATTGTCATGACCTTGAACTTAGCATAAATGCCTGAAAAATACAACTAAAGCGCCGCTTTTCGCTCATCGGTGCTTGAAGTTTTCCCACCCACTGGGCTTTTACACGCATTTTTATTAGGTTTCGCACTTTTCGCGCTCGCAGAAACGAGTTTACCACTTAGTTAACCTAATTCAAACGGGACACGCAAGAGACGCCACTAATGAATGGACGTAGTAAAACTTTGATAACCCCAATACAATGGCTAAATAGCTAGCAAAGTGTATACAAATTATATTAGAAGCTTTTAGTTGGGTTAAAACATTGACTAAATGTTTATTGGCCTTAATATTTCTGTATATTTTTCTATAGAAAATCAAAGGCTCTTCTGTTCTCCCTGTCTTCTTATACATTCGCTTGGGTTTATTACCATCTAAGTCTTATTTTTGTTTTTATTTTTATAAAAAAATTATTTATGTTAAAAATAAAATAGAAGCGATTTTTTTTTAAATCGACTGATTTCTATGAATTAGTTGGCTTTTAAAAGAACTTTACGTTTCTGATGTTAAGAAAAAATCGAAACATCATATTTACTAACTTTAACTCCATCATTTTTAAACACACTATAATTTCGGATTAACATAATGATTTCAAATTCTATTAGTAAATTTTATACATTTAATTTCTGATCTGTGCCACTGTACAAGCACCTAGGTGTTTTGGATCAACGCACCCTCATTTACTATACATGCGGAGGCGCATGAACTATTTATTTGTACACTTTCATCAATTCGCATAGCATTATTTGTATATTTATAATAATATATATGTATATGTACACCTATTTTCGTTGATAGTTTCCTTGACCTGAATAACAAACTGCCAGAGTATGCAAATTATTTGTTGAGTGTTGACGAAATACCAGACTAATAACATCGACTGGCACTCAAGTATTTGCACAGCACACAAACTTACTGCAAATTAGCCTTTAATTATGCTAAGAGGCGAGGTATTTAATCAACTGGCAGAACCTGGTCGCTGTCAAGTGATGAAATTGTTTAAACGAACTTTAATTGAAGGGATTGGAGAGGGGGGAACATCACAACCAATTTGAGACGAGTGAAATGCATGCAGCTAATACATTGTGCTACCCGGTACTGTGCCTGGTATTCGAATGACTCGAAAAGGCTTGGAACACCTGGGCCTTGTTGATAAACTGCCATGGGAAACGTCTTTGAATAGCGCCGATGACGCAGCTGTTGTCCCCGCCCAAACTCCGCCCCTGTTCATAATGCTCTTTGCATTATTATACCCTGTACGAACGGTTCCATAGAAGTTGTTTTAATCTGTGATTAAATAAAATTTCGTTAGCTTGTCTTAATTTTTAAATATATTTTTTCTCTTTTTCGGCCTTTACTTTCTGTTTTCTATTGGTATTTAAATACTTTTTTCTTTGCCATTCTTTATATTCTTGTTCTTATATAAATTTATTTATTTTTATTTTACTTTCTGTTTTCTATTGGTATCTAAATAAGTTGTTTTCTCTGACAGTTTTATATCTTGTATATACTTTTTTTATTTTTTCTAATTTCCTCTCTTTATATTTTTTTTCTTTTCTTTTCCCCCTTTTGTTTTCTATTTTCTTCTTGATTTCTTCTTCTCTATTTCTTTTGTGCACCTTCTGCCTTTGGTTTCTTCTTCCTATTACCGTTTTCTGGATATTCCCCTAAGTTTTCTACTTTAAATATTTTGTCGTTCTTCTACATATTTTTTTTATCTTCTTCTTGCGCTTTGGGGCTGCCAACTTTGTTTAATTGTATTGAGTTCATTTTTGTTTTATTTAAATGCTACTTTTGCAGGATATTTTAAAAGTCAAACAATTGGCCTTAAAATCTTTGTTCTCTATATAAATGTTGATGCCAACGCCGCACGCGATTTGGGACGTCGGCATCGACGTCGACGTCAGCGACGCCGGCATAAAAATTATGTGGCAAATGTGGCAGTAGGCAATGTGGAGCCCTCGCTGGATCAGCTCCAGTCCGCTGCCCTTAAGCACTATAGGCCATTGGCTGACCCCAAAAAAGACCCCAAAGAACCGGCGCTTGGGCAATAATTTACCTTTAGGCCCAGCCCACGCAGCAGCGTACAAAATGTACACGAGTTTCCTGCTGGTGGTTAGTGTCGCCAAAAGACCGCGACACACACAGAAACCATAAAATAAAAAAAGAAAGGAAAATACTAAATATTAACTAAAAGTCTTCTCTCCCTTTTACACGCACACGTCGCAGGATGATATGGAGCAATGGGTTACGGACACATTTTATTCGTATTTTCCCGGCTTTAACAATGAAAATCAGAAACGGCAAAGTTATTTGCGTGAGCGACAGCGCGAGAATCAGCAGAACTTTCTCAAGCACCAGGTAAGTACCCCATAAATCAAATCATAAACCATGACCCATCAACCATATCGTCATCCGTTATGGTAATCAGTGTGAAATTTATAACGTACCAACTAAATTGAATTATTTAATTACACCTATGTAGATGCTGCATCCGCCGGTGGCCAAGCAGCGACGTCAGCTGAAACTGTCGACGTCGCCGTCGTCGTCACCGGGTCCGGCTCCGGCTCTGGCTCCGGTGCTGCCGGCCGAGGAGCAGCAGCTGCAAACGACGCGCTCGAGCCAATCCAGCACGAGTACAGCCCATAGTCGTACGGATAAGACTGATCTAGAGTTAATTGTAAATAATAATCCCAATTATGTGCCGCCCAAAATACGGCCGGGCACTAACCGCCATCAGCTGCTCCAAGATCTGGGCCACGTGGAGCTATCCAACATTGTTACCGGAGATGGCATCATGGAGCGTAATATGCGCAGCGCCGAACTAGAGACAGCACGCAAAAAAGACTATCAACGGGACTTGATGCAGCAGATCGAGGAGAAGCGTCGCTCCATTGAAATAATACGGGAAAAGGAACGACGCCAGGAGGAGGTTCTGACCAGGTTAGTTCAACTTGGCCTTAAATTTAGCGAGATCTTTGTAACGATAATTTACAATTGTCTTGATAAGGCGCCTGGAGGCACAGCTAAAGACCATCAAATTGGAGGAGCAATTGGAAAGGCAACGACAACGCGCCGAAAAGGTAGGTTTAAGGATATTAAAACAAATTTTTTTTATTGATTTCATGGATTTTATCATTTAAAAACTAGTATTTATGATCAATTGGATATTGCGATTTTGACGAATTTTTCGATTTTTTACTTAAGCTGTTTGTTCTTTATGAAATCTTATTTTTTGAATAATTCTCGATTGTAATCCAGATCCTTACACATTTCCAAAACATTATTTTAGTGGCCAATAGTTAAGTCTTATTTTTTTTTTTGAGTTTTTTAAATTTAAATTTTTAGTTAGACTTCATTTTATTCTTAAATTGTATGTTTTTGTTTTTTATTATTATTTATTATTTAATTCCAAGACTATGCTCCATTCCATTAGATTAGTTTTTCCGTATCCATTAAATTAAACAATTCAGTGTGTTTTTTCTTCACTTCAGTTTTAATTTTCCATTTTTAAATGTACTTTTATAAACTATAAATTGTTGCTAATGCGTCATAAAATCCTATATAACTTTTTTTTATTTCCACTTGTTGGTGTTATTAATACCAATATCCAATTCCAATATCTAAAACTCATTTAAAAAACTCATTTCGGAAAATGTTATTTTGTATTCTGCGCTTGATTTAACCACAATTATATTTTCCCCAGCATTCTTTGTAAATTCTTTGCAGTGTGCATGAAAACGTTTAATGTGAGAATATTTTTGTTTTGTTTACATCAAAATTAAAGGCACGCATTGACTCGGAACAGAATCGTTTAATGCGGGAGCAGCTGCTGGCCAAGCTGGAGCAGGATGCGCAGCTGTTGTGCGCCAAGGAGCATAATAATTTGGCAGCAGCGGGCAGAAGCAATTCCAAGGATATCAATGCCAAAATCAACAGCGCAAACAACAACGACAACACCAGCAACAACAAGTCCAACAAGGTGTACAAATACTTTAGCAATTCGGCTCGTCACGAATATCGGCGCGGACAACCGCTCCCGGCGGACGTCGAACTTGACTTTGAGCTGCCGCAAATGGCGAAAATGGAACGCGAGTGCTTCCATCTGTCCGAGAAGATTTGTCCGCTCTGCGATGGGCCGCTAAAGAGCTACGAAAGCTGCTGTCTGCGCTGTCAGCGCAAGTTGGCGCTTAAAATGCGTCAGCCGAACAGCAGCAGGAACGAGAAGGAGCAGGAAATGGAGGAGAATGATCAGCCGGACGCAGAGACGGATACGGTGGCTGCTGTCGAACACAATTGCCAGAACAGCTACGCGCTGGTCTGTCTGAAATGCGAACGACTCTATGCGATGTGTGGCCAGTGTCTGGCGAAGAGCGATGTCTGTCGCGCCTGCCAGCGGGAGCGCAATGTGTGCATGAATTGCCGTCGCAATTTGTGCTCCTTTTGCCTGGATGAGATTGCCTGCGGCCGCGACACCGAACGGACGCACATCAACGAACAGGCAGATCGGCAGCTCCAGCAACAACAATCGATTCAATCCGACGATGCCTTTCGCGTGCTGGAACTCAATTATGCAGAGACGGGTGCCTTGAATCCAGCTGATACCAAGTCGCCGCCGCCTTACTCTTTTAATATAGCGCCCAATTCGGTTTTCCATGAGGACTACAAGGCGACGCCTGTGAAGCCACTGCTGCTGGATCAAGTGCTGCCCACCGTGGCGGCCGGCAGCAGCGCCAACAATAGCTTTGAGCTGGACAGCGCCGATGAGCAGGCCATGGAGCGTGTGCGTCGTCAAACGGATCAGCGCCTGTCGCGTTACCTCAAGAACTACGGCGATTTGGCCACCAAGCAGCAGAAACATCAGCAGCAGCAGCAACAGCAGCTGCGCAGTAAAAGTGAATCACGTCATCGCAGCACACAGACGACGCCTCAATCGCTGGCACGACGGGACATCGTGCTGCTCGAGACGCCCACACAGAATCTGTCCATGCCGCTGCTCCGCGAAATGCCGAAAATGACGCGTAAGGAGACGATCAACGAGAATCGTTCGCATAAAATCGATAATCTCAAGAAGCGCTGGGAGGTACGCCCTACTAAATTAAAACAAACCATTATTTCAAATAACAACTCTTTTCGTTTCAATCTGTTACAGGTTCCCGCCGTGCAGAAGTTTACAGTCTCCACATCGTCACCCAAAATATTGACACAAGTGGGCGCCATACGTAAACAGCTGCAGGCGGCGCGTTTCTTTGATGATGATGATGTCCAGGACGAGGCCGACGAAGACGACGATTACTGAACAAAAGCTAACAGCAGCTTTTCGCTTGTTTGTGAAAAACTGTTTACGTTGAGTTTCAAGTTCAGTTTTCTGTTTTTTAATTTTTTCCCTCCACTTTTTTTTTACATCTAAAACTCTACTCTCTGAGATATATTTATAATATGATACCATGTGCTTCTGCTGTTTTGCGCAGCAACAAATTTTTTAATATTTGTAAGCCATAAAGTTTGTTAATGTTTTTACACTAAAAATATAGTATATAAATTAAATTTAAAATTTTATTAACTGCATCTACTGCAATTTGACACATTTAGCGATTTGTGGGCATTACTTACTCAAAAGTTGACAATAAATTAAAAATTAAAAAATTACAAATAAATATAAATGAAGTTATAAAAAAATTTAATAGATTCCAAAATTCTGCAAATTCCATTCGATTTACAGCAAAAATAAAAATAACTAACTCAAAACATCAATATCTTGTTATTGTGTTTTGTTTAAGTTAAATTGATGTCCTTATCTCCAGTGGATTCCATTGCTTCCACATAAACCATGTAAATTAATAAAAATACAAAATAAATCGGAAAAATATTGAGATCTTACATTTTTTACCAGGTACTGCAATCATTAAGCCACCAACCGGCATTCAAGATTTTTGGACAATTTACAGCTGATTTCTAGTTATCTCGATCATTTCATATTTATATGGTATTCCAGTGCATTGACTGTAATTCTCAATGACTTTAGTTAAAAAATTTTATAATTATATCAAATAGTTGCATAAAATTTGATAAAAACATTATTAAATTTTAATTGCGTGTAAATTAGAAATTTCCGGTTTTCCATGAATGTTGAACTCGTTTCCTGAAATGTATATTGCCCCAAAAATCACTCTACCCAAATATTAAAAAAGTTTTATAATTGTAATTTTTCTTTATTGTATTGCTTTCGTAGTTGTCCGTTCAGTATTTACCACTGTAGTGGGCGTGGGGCGTAGATTGGTGCATACTGGGAGTAGGCACCGGCGGATCCATAGCTGGGTGCAGGAGCGCTGCATGGCACTGGGGCCAAGTTGGGCTGGCAGCTGAACAGATAGTTCTTGGGGCACGGCGGCGCTGGTATGGAGACGGGTGCTGGTGCGGCATAGGCAGGTGCTGCCGGTGCGGCATAGGCGGGTGCCGCCGGTGCGGTGTAGGAGGGGGCAGCGGGCGCAGCAGCGGGCTGGCCATAGCCGCCACCATAGGAGGAGCCGATCATCTTCTCATCCTTGTCGGCAACAACGGAAACGGCCATCAGGCAGGCAACGGCGGCGAGCACAAAGAATTTCATGTTGACTGATTGGTTGCTTGGTTGTTTGTTCAACGTGGCTAAAACCGAACTGCGATGTTGAGTGCAACACTCAGCCGGGCTTATATAGGGCCTGCTCCCACAAAATGCAGCGCCAAGCATTGACCAACTTTGCGTTTGCGCTGCGTTGACCAGGTCAGCAAATTTTTTTCTTTTTAATTTTTTTGTCAACTATTTGCATTTTTTTAAAGTCAGTGTATATATTATAATTATTTTTCTATCTATTTCCGCTACATTTAAATTTTTTTTAAATAATAATTTTGTGATATCTGTAATGCGTAGAAGAAGACTTCTCCAAATTTATTGGTATATACTCTCGATCAGTATAGTTCGTCTTTTCGACGGGGTCGACTACTATATATATATATATATATATATATATATATATGTATATACATTGTTGCAAACAACTTTTGTTTTGTTTTTCATAAATTTCGCATAATAAATATAGATATAAAGTACACGTCTTCTAAGTGTCAGCAAGGGTATTTAATTGTCGGCATCCCAAAGCTAAACGTTTTTGTTTTAAATGTGATTTGTTTTAAATATAATTCATTTTATATACAACTCTAGTTTAAGGTAGCGTAAGCTATTTTTTTTACATTTTTAAAGCAAAACTTTAGTGATAAGTATAATTATATTAACTTTAGCTTTAAGCTGTAGTGTGCAGAATTTAAAAAGCTTGCTTGGGCATTTTTAGTTGGTTTTGGGTTTTAGTTTAGCTTCAAAACAGCATTGGTTGAAAATGTTCTTTTAGAATTAATGTTTTTAGGCACTCTTTAAAAAGAAACTTCAACGTCCTAGTGCAAAAACATGTTTAGATTTAATAGCACACATGAAAAGCGATTAAAATCTAGGGTATAGGAAGATATTCAACCTTTTTCCATAGTTATAATGATTGAGCGAAAAATAAAAGAAAACAAAAGCTAAAAGAAATTTAAATTGTGGAGCAGCTTGTCAATTGATTTATTCTTTTAGATTATCAACATAATTTTCTAATTCGATATAAAGAATCGATGTTCATTTTGGATTAAACTATTATTAATATATTTTATTATTATGTTGGGTATACTGAAAAGGCCTTTAGATTGTTTATTTTTGGTTTTTTACTCTGAGTTTAAAAGGGGAACAATAATTTTGTTTTTACAATTTATGATAATAAAAAAATTCAAAATTAAATGATAAAATAAAAAATAAATCAACTACTTACACATATAAATTTTGACCTTTATATAATGCGTTTTATAGTTTATTATTATCTAAATCACGAATTATAATACATAAGCTTGGGATTGGTGCCCAAAAACTCAATTTAATTTAATTTAAATATATAATACTTATAATTGCATCGTTTAATATTTGTGAAATTGTTGGTTCCATCGACAAATCTCAATGTAGGTAGACATGTCAGATTTTCATTTCAATTTCAATTCGAATAGATCAGAAACATTCACTTCACTTTATATAACCAGTTCAATAGTTAATTATAGGAAAAACTAGGTATTAACCAAAATGATAAATCTACAACAACAGTGGCTGCGAATGTGGCAGAACACGTTCCGGCAACGGCGCCGTTGCCGTTGGATGGCAGCGAAGGGCCCGGATAGCGGTCAACAGCTGGATGCCAGGTTGCGGGACTCGAAGGAGATTATAAGACGTGCCCGAGCCATATACCAGCCGGCTGAGCTGCTGTTGTGCTTCAATGGCGGCAAGGACTGCACAGTTCTGCTGGACATCCTGGCCAGGGGCTGGCCAGCAACGGCGACGCCATTGCGCGCCGTCTGCGTCAAGTCGTACGATCCGTTCGAGGAGGTCGAACAGTTCATAGACATCTGCGCGAAACGGTATCCCATGGAGCTGCGGCGCTACGATGGCGCCCTGAAGCTGGCCATTGAGCAGGCGCTCGAGGAGCAGCCGAAGGTGCGTGCCGTCTTCCTCGGCTGCCGGCGCAGCGATCCCGGCTGTTTGGAGCTGTCGCCGCTATTGGCCTGCGATAATGATTGGCCGCCATTGATGCGCATCTTTCCGCTGCTGGAGTGGAGCTATCACGATATTTGGCATTACCTGCGCAGCCGGTCGCTGCCCTATTGTAGTCTCTACGACCGGGGCTACACATCGCTGGGCGAACGGAGCAGCACTCGAATGAATCCCAGCCTGCTGGTCTACGATGAGCACCTGGACCAGCTGATCTATCGCCCGGCCTACGAGCTGCACAACGATAAGCTGGAGCGTGCCAATCGTGAGGATGCACAAATACCAATATTGGAGCAACAAAATCCTTAATAGAAAACGCAAAATCAAATCATGTCTCAAGTTTTCCCAGCTTTCTTTATTTATTCATTTATTTGTTTTTCTATTTTATTTTTAATGTGGGTCATTTACCAATTGTTTTTGCAATTGGAGCAGCAAGTGTCACAAGAAGTGTGCCACACACACACACACACGCACACTCTCACACACTTACCATACACATTTGGCTTATCAGCCAAGTTGCTTAGCTGTTGCATTGGCTACACCAAATAATTGAATGTGCTATGGTATAAGAGCCAACAGAATGGAGTATAAGAGATATTTGTCAGCTAAAGATAACTGTCTGTGTGTGCGTCTGTCCGTGAGTGCTTGCTGGGCATGGTATAACGTATCAGCACATTGGTTTTATAGAGCAGAAATTCAAAAAAATTATCGTTTGCAAATTTAACTTTTCGTAGAAAATATTCTATGCATTCAAATTAATTCCAGAAATAACAAGAAAGTTGCAGTCGGGTGTAACCGACAGCACAATACTCGTTTCAAGTGTAATAACAACTAAAACATGTAGCCTAGCATTTCTGCAAATAATATATAGAATCCATCTATAGGAAAAATCATGAGAAAGAAGCCATGAAAATCCTTTCAGTTTTGACAAAGTTGTGGGACTTTCACATATGTAGGCTATAGATAAATTTGGACATTTATGATACAAATTAAACCCCTACGCAATTGGTTTTAGTTTTGTACCAATTGCGACAACCAAAAGCGAATAAAAATATAAATTCGCAATTCAATATATGTTACAAAAAATAAATTTTTCCGAAAATGAGTAAGATATTTTAACCGAACGTTACAAAAAATTATATTTCGAATCATTGGTATTTTTTGAACGGAGAAATAATCTAGATGTCAAATCATGAACAAAATGCCATCAAACATAAAAATCGGTTTAGTTTTGAGCAAGCTATCCACGAACTTTACACGTCAAAATTGTTGCCCATATTGACAATATAGAGAAGTTTGGATCAACAATTTTATTATTGTTTTTATTTTAATTGTAAGAATTACAATTTGAAAACTGTTTTCTGTAAATGATTTGTTGAGCAAAAATTCCACAAATTTGTGTATTTTTTAATGGACTATAATGACTATTTGTGACTATTTTAAAAGATTTTAATATATTTATTTGTATAGGTAAATTATTTAACATCTGAATAATATTTTATAGGTTTCAACCATTTTGAGTTTTAAGCAGAAACTATTATTTGGCCTTCACTTTAGGCCCTTAATGAAATAAACGAAATTCTTAACCATTGTGGAATCGCTGCCATTTTGGTTGCTAGTGGGCGTGGCAGTTCCGGGCAGTTGACCCACCAGAAAGACGGGACGGATGTCCCGATCGGTTTTCAATTGATCCACAACGTTATCCATATCGATTTCGATTTTATCCACATTCCGCTTGATCTTCGACTCCGGATCGGCGTAGTCTTCGCTGGCCAGCAGCTGACTATAGAGCTTTAGCAAACTATGGTCCTCGGATCCCTCCAGAAAGTTGAGCATGTCGTTGATGGTCTTGTCGTGCTTGTGCGCTTCTTGCGCGTCGTACGGTGGCGATTTTCTGGTTGCAAACTGGGCGCGATAGCCGGACTTGTTGTCCGCCGGTGTCAGACTGACCCGATACCAGTGCTGATCCGCCGGATCTTGTCCGAGCAGCGCATACTCAAATTGTGGCGGGGCCGCCGTTGTGGTCCCTGTTGTCCCCAGTCGGTCAGTGGTGGGCACCAAGCTGTTGTTGTTGTACCCACTGGAGTTGGACGATTGTGGCTGCTTGTACCTGGTTTTATTTTGTTTGATATTAGAGAGTTGTACGACTAAAAGATGCTTTGTATTTAGAATACGCTTTAATTTCTCCTATGAACATTTGGAAGTTGGGAAAGTATCTAAAATTCTAGATACTATCCAACAATCATATCTTCGTGATGTGAAAATCGATATTTATCGGTTAAATTGCTGAATTTCTGATTTAAATTAAATCTGTACAGAAAGACGGACCTGGCCTGGTCGAGTTTGCTTTTGATGTTAGTCCAGATATCCACAACTGATAAATTTCCCCTTTTAATGGGGGTTTCAGACTTGAACTTACCCTAGCTGATTGAAGCGCGGCACAGCCACAGGCTGCCCACCGCCCAGCGCCATCAGAGAGCAGATGATAATGCTTAGCGATTGCTTCTTCCACATGTTGCCAAGTTGTGCTGACTGTTGCCCATTTGTTGTTTGCTTTGTTGTTTTATAGCCACTTCACTTGACTGGGCTGGGCTGGGTAGGTATTGAATTGCAGCGACTGGCTTCGAATTCGGCGTGCAAATCGCCATGTAAATGTAGCTGCAACTACTCAGATAACTCATAAAATAATGCTCAAAGCGGTCACGTTTGCAGCTTCCACAGTTGCCGGTTAAATCACGATTAGCTTCAATCAAATTAATATTACTACTTTTCGACAGTTTGAAATATAAGTAACACTAATCATACAAAGCATATTTGTATAAAAAGTTTTTAAATATATCTTTGTATTTAATTTTGATTTTTTTTTTAAATAAGTTACTTTTAAATATTAATTTGGTTAGAGGTTTTTAAGAATATGATTATTTTATGATTTTGTTAGCATTAGAAATGAAGGTGTCTCACTTTAATTTAATTTAGATATTAAATGCTTTTAAAATAAGAGTTATGTCACGGTAGATGTACACAATTAATTATTAAAGTATAATTTGATTTTTAAAATTAAAAGAATTGCTGTCACAAAATAATATTTTTTCATATTGAAAACTTGAAGATACCTCTTTTTGTTTGTTGATATTCTTGTATTTGACTGCTTCAGTAGATATATATAGAACCTAAATTGTTAAATTGTTTAATTTTTTATTCTTATATTTATATTTTTTCTTTTAATCTCTTTAGTTCAAGTATACCAATAATTTTTTTAATAGTAATTTCATTAACAAGAAAAAAATACTTATTTCTTGTTGTTTTATTTGTATTGAATCTCAAAATATTAGCGAATAGAATTCAAGATTTATTTGTTACATTTTTGTTGACTGCAATTGCATTTTATTAGGCCAACAATTGTTTGCCCAAGGAAATGCCACTTACCAATGGACACTTCCGGCCAACTGAACATGAGTGGGCAGCACAACAAAAGCGAGCTCTCCTTTTGTTGCTATCTCTGTCGGACGCAGGCAGGATACGCGATGCGCGCGTTGCCAACATCAATGTTGAATTATTATCAGTAAAATACGCGACCTTTCTAATGGCCTGCGAGAGAGGGGGAGGTGAGGGGGCAGGGTAGGCAGTAGGTGTCACTTGGCTGTTAATCAACAGAAAACCACTTTCACTTTACACTGGCCTGGACTCTGTGCGCGTGCTCTCTCGCTCTCGCTGCCCATCAGATTCTCTCGCTCGCGCTCTTTTGCCGCTCTGAGCAGCTGGTCGTCTGCTCAGCTGTTGTGGGCGACATTGCCATTTGTGCCTGTTGTGTGCAAGCGTTGGCAATTTGCGCGCGCATTGCCCAACACTGTACAACACGGACACACGCACTCTGGATAACACACATACGCAACGTTGTCCGTGAAGCAGCACCAGCAGCAGCAGCAGCAGCAGCAGCAGCAGCAGCAGCGGCAGCAAAGCTCGCCTCAACTCAGTTCGTTTGGTATTTGGTTCGGGCCAAGTTTTGCAAAATTCAGTAGACAATCTTTCCTCATTTCGTTAACACAAACACTCAGACACGCAGCACAACAAAACTGGCTTCAACAATAACTAATAGCAAAACCAACAAATATATCAACTAATATAACAAAAAAAAATTCGAATAAATAATAATAATACAAAATATATATACATATGTTCAATAATTGCTAGAGCTTAACTGTGCATCTGTTTTAGTGGTCGTGAATTAATTCTCACTATTTAATGTTAATATTATTAAATTAAAATAATAAAATATTTGTGTCGTCCTTGCTAAAAAAAATTAATAATAAAATATATATATAACGAACATATAACGAGTGTTTCCTGCCGTGCGCGTCGTGTGCGTCCTCTTAGCTTCAAAACGAAAGTACGTAAAAAAAATAAATAAAAAAAATGTATCTCTTATCAGCCAAGTTATGCGTAGCAGCTCGAATACGCTGATAAATGCTGCCAATTGCATGATTTTAGCCACTTTTACCACGGCCGTTTGCGACTGTGAAATATATTCTTATAAACACTCGGAATTTTGTATGTCTTACGCAGTTATCCAGCAAACGCTTGTTTATATTGTAATTATAGGATTTGACTGATGTTAGACATTTAGACGTATAATGCCATTTTAATTGATATGTTGCCTCTGTCTTTCAAAATGCGCCTGTCAGCTGCCAACGCGAAACATTGAAAACAAAACGTGTCATTTATCGCTAGTTTTTTTTTCTTTATTTGTAGGAAAATTAAAGTAAATAAATTTGTTAAATATATATATATATATACATGTGTTAACAGTTTTACAATACATTTTAGTTTAAAAAAAATGTAGTACAAAAATTTAGTTTTGTTTTACATTCTTTTAAAAAATAGAAGAGCAAATGTGTTAATTTAATGTAAAATTTGTATATTTCTATTTATAAATGTTAACTATTATTGAAACTTTTAGAGTTTATTCATGAACACTATTTTATTTCGAGATTAATTTAATTCAAATTGTATTTTGGTTTAAATATGCCTCCAAAAGTATGCTACATCGCTACAATAAATGCTTTATGCTTTATGAGTAATTTAATGCGTAGTTTTTCTTTACAGTTTACACTTATTTCTCTTTTTAATTTAATTAAATGTTTAGCTCATGTCGACTCTGGAATTTGCCTGCGTGTCCAAGTGGCGTGTAAAGTAATTAACCTACCCGACGAAAGTTTCCTGGACGTTTAATTTTTGGCTGAAAATAAATAAACAATAGCAAAAAGTACGAGCTACATGCCAAAAAGTCCTTCAAAATGAGCAAAGTTGAGTTTCACTTGAGTTAGTTAAGCAAAATATAAAAAAAAGAATGAGAGAAAAAGACAGAGAGAGGGATAGAAAGAGAGAGATAAAAAATTGGAAAACAGAAACTTTGCCATTACTTTCGTTTTTTGCTGCCGCAGACTTTTGGTACTTGCTGTTGTTGTTGTTCTTGTTATTGTTGTTGTCAAGCTAAGACGCATACATATAAAATGATGTGATTGTGTGTTTGTCTCACACTCAGGTGTGTCTATTACCTGTGTGTGTGTGTGTGTGTGTATAACTGTCCTTCAACCAACCATTGCAATCATTGAACTTATAGGGCGTCTATATTTGTAATAGAGAACTACCCAATGGAGTAGTTTTAACTATCGTGGGACCACTGGATCCGTCTTCTATCACCAACAAACTTTATTGGGTCTTTAGCTTTACTTTACTTAAATATTTAAAAATGGTTACATATTTAAAAATTTTTACACATTTAAATTTAAACCAAAAACTAACTATTCTAGTAGTTTTTAAAGAAATACTTTAGAAACTTTTTAGATGCTGTATATGTGTTTCATTTTATTTCAACAAAAAACATTTTTGATTTGGAGATACCGCGGAAATTTTTGTTTTGTTATTTTTTTGTTTTTACAATGCACTCTAACAAAAATGTGCCTAAAATTCAATTTAATGTTATTGTTTTGCATCGTATTTAAAGAGCATATTTAGCATGCTCAATAAAAGATAGACGTTACCCATAAATTGAGCTATATATGTATGTACATATATATTGTTTTTTCTTTTATTATTTTTGGATTTAGCAGCTATTTGAATTTCTTTTATTTTTACTACCCCATTGGATTTACTCGCGGCCATTTTGAGAGAATGTGTGGGTGACTATTGTTGTGTCTGTGTGTGTGTGTGCCTGTGTGTGAGAGAGAGTGGGTTTTCTGTAAGGTGAGCACTCGTTAGCCATAAAAATTGTAGACCTGCTTGCTTTGAAGCCGTAAATTTGAGCTGGTTGTTGCTGTTGTTGTTGCTTGTGGCTGTAATGAATATAAAACTGGCTTTTAACTGCCTCTCGTGTTGTTGCTGTATGTTGTATGCATTTTACACGCACACACACACATATATATATATACTTTGTGCAATTCCTTTGGCTTGGCCAAAACGCGAGCTTTAGATGTTCTTTTTTCTTTCAGTTTTTTTGTCAACCAGAAACTTGTTGAGGTATTGGCACAAAGACTGTTAAATGTATAGAAATATCTCAATTTTGTTGTATTTATTTTTTTCTTTCTACAATTTATTTCTTCAATTTCAGTTGGCAACATTTTCCACCTAGTTCTTTTTTTATTGTTTTTTTTTTGCTTTGCTTGGCTTTTTTGACTTGAAAACTCACTCGCAAAGCAACCAGTGTTTCCTATGAGATAAGCAGTTTGTGAAGAGGGGGTGGCAGGAGGAGGAAGGAGACTGTGGTGGAAGGCGTTGGTTGTTGCTGGCACAAGGACACACGCCAGGCGGTTTTTATACCCTGAACCCATTGAAAATGGGTGAAACAGGGTATTATGGTTTTGTTGAAATGTATGTAACAGGTAGAAGGAGGCATCTCCGACCCC
>SCDY01001464.1:0-37296 GCA_004143825.1 Drosophila micromelanica
CATTTCTTTTATTTCAGTCGTATATTTGCTGTTCACACTAATGTCACAAAGTTTCAGGAGATTCTTTGTTGTGGCTCTGTCTAAAGTTAGTTGTTTATGTTGTGATGACTTCTTGAAAATTTTGTTATTAGAGGCCTCAGCCTGATCCTGCTACCTTTTCGCAGCAGACCCGGTGATACCTGAGTCCGCCATTCTGCCCGCTAGTTTCACCAGCCTGTAATTAGTTTTATCTTACAAACAAGTGTTGAAATTACAAAAAACTGGCCGGGGAAAGTGTGCGTGTGTGTCTTCAGAAGGGAAGACTGTCCTCAAAAAATTATGTTGAAAAATCACAAATTATTTTTTAGTTTTTTTTGGAGAGAACAATCAGCTTCACTCAAGATCACAAACCAAAGTGTTTTACATTTTAGATTAGCTTCCTCCACTCGCCACAAATTATTATTTGTTGTTGTACATTCAGTTGGATGTTCTTGTTAAGTACTGAAAAATCTAAATGATCTAAAGATACGCTAAGTTTCTAAGTTATTCAAGAATTGTATTTCGCTAAGAAAAGTGCGCAGCATGCGGCGGGGGTTGTGTGTGTGACGTGACGTCGTGGTCATGGTATTTTCTAGTTGGGCACTCCCGACTAGAGCAATCTTACTAATCTTACTAATTATAACAAATTTCGTACCAATTGAGCTCAAAAATAATTCTTATGGGAATCATTCTGTAAAAGCAAAGAGTAGCGTTTCTCAACACATACTTAAAAAAAATCAAATTACGGTTTTGTACGGGTAAAAAAATGAAAACAACTCAAAAATTATACATTTAAACAAAAACTATTCGTACAGTAATATTTTTAACGAATTGCAAGAGAAACTAGATTTCTTTGACGATTAAAACTTTGTACGGCCACATTTGGCCTTACCAACAGATCGCTATATCATAAAGTTTACTAAAAAATTACCGTTAGATATTTCAGTTAATATATGATAAACACTTTTTATAGTCCGCAGATCGCTATATCATAAAGTTTATTAAAAAGTTACCGTTAGATATTTCACTTAATATATGATAAACTTTTTATAGTTGCTAACGATCTAAAAGGGTATATTGGGTTTGTGCAATGCTGAAACTTGGAATATAGCAATTCTCGTCATACAATGTTACAATGCTAAGTCGGTATATTAGATAGATATGGAAATTAAATAACTGTGAACAAGTAAACAGTTGGGGACTTCTAACACACAGGTTAGCTATTAATTGTGACCGCGCAGTAAAGCATAACTTATAATTATTCTTATTATTATTATTTTTATTATTTTTAATATTATTATTATTATCATTATTATATTTATTATTATTATTATTATTATTATTATTATTATTATTATTATTATTATTATTATTATTATTATTTTTATTTTTATTATTAGTATTATTATTATTATTGTTATCATTAGTTTTATCATTATTATTATATTTAGTATTATATCAATCATATATCAATTAATTGTATTCCAACCGTTCTTCTTACTATGTTTAAAAATGAATTTTAATTATTTAAATTGGTTTTCATTATAGATTTGCAATCGGCGTAGCAAATACGGGTGCTACAGCCATAGCTGAAATCCAATTTGCTGATTATATATTTCCAAGCTTTGATCAAATTGTAAATGAAGCTGCTAAATATCGCTATCGAAGTGGAGGCTTATTTGACTGCGGCTCCTTGACGTTCCGAGTTCCATGTGGCGCTGTTGGGCATGGTGCTTTATATCATTCACAAAGCCCCGAAGCATACTTCGCTCACACTCCTGGCTTACGCGTCGTGGTAAAATTTTATTTTTTGTTGTCGATAAATAATTTTGTAGATTTTATATTCGAGACAAACTCCTTCACATATACATTTGATCAAGATTATTTAAAATAATTAATATTGCAGATTCCACGTGGTCCAATTAAGGCAAAGGGGCTTCTATTGTCCTGTATACGTGATGCAAACCCATGCATTATGTTCGAACCGAAAACTTTGTACCGCGCAGCGGTTGAAGAAGTGCCAACTGCATCCTATTTGGAGAACCTGGAAAAAGCAGATATTTTACGCGAGGGCAAGGACGTAACGCTTATCGGCTGGGGAACACAAGTTCATGTTCTTTTGGAGGTACGTTTTAATTGTTAAATTACATTTTACATTAAACCCATTTTGTCTACTTGTAGGTCGCAGATCTGGCAAAGAAACAGCTTGACATTGATTGTGAAGTAATTGATTTGGTGTCAATTTTACCATGGGATACACAAACAGTTTGCAATGTAAGATAGTTTGTTAATTTTTGTAAGCACTGTTAGACTAATAACTGATTATTTTCCTTTTTTTTCAGTCTGCTAATAAAACAGGTCGAGTTTTGATAGCTCATGAAGCGCCATTTACACAAGGATTTGGCTCTGAGCTGGCGGCTTATATACAAGAAAAATGCTTTTTGCGTCTTGAAGCCCCCGTAAAGCGGGTAACTGGCTGGGACACACCATTTCCCCATGTTTTCGAACCTTTTTATTTACCCGACAAGCACCGGTGCCTGGCCGCTCTTAAAGAAATTCTCAATTATTGATGAAGGATCAATAAACATTGGAAAACGATGCATTTATTTACAATTACTGCGTAGCTGTGATTCTTTGGAACATGGATATCTGTGATAAACATACTAATCCGAGAATATTTGTAGTTCCGAAATTGGCTGCACAGCTGAATCATTAAATAATTTTTATAGAAATGAATTTTCGTACTTTTTTATTATCAAGTAAGAACGTTGCAGTCGGACGTTACCGACTGCCTTATAGTCGCTCAAATTCTTGATTATTATTATTATTTTGAAGAATTTCGGTATTTTGTAATTTGTGTGTGGGTGGGTGAGAGTGGTGATAGAGGGGTGTGGGTGTGGGAATGGGGATGGGGCGTTCATTGCCGAAATTTTGTGCCGATCTTTAAAAGCGATGACCAATTATCTACCCTCTAAATTTGGTAGCTCTAGCTGAAAAACTGTGGGAGTTATAGGTTTTTGCGGCCGGGCGGGAGGCGTTCTTGTAGGCGTGGTCAGGAGGGGGAGGTCACCAGCTATCTACATACCAAATTTGGTGGATCTTTCTTTAAAATTGTTGGAAATATTCATCGACTTGCGGTCTGAGCTGTGTCGACATGTTATTGAATTGCCAGCCTTCCAGTGGGCGTGGCACACACATCTGAAGATGATAACTACAAGTATATATCCAAAGTTTCAAGTCTCTATCTTCAATAACGCCGAAAAAAGTTGCGTTCATCCGGGCGGACGGACAGCATGAACGAGTATAAAAATCGTCCAGACGGACAGCATGAACCAGTATAAAAATCGAAAGTGCTTTAAGGGAAATACGAGTTTAATCCACAGTTGAATCGAACGGCGACTTCGAAAACCTGAATACCCTTTTTAGTCGTTCACGAAGTGAAACTACTACATTGGGTTTGCACAATGTCCGTTATGCAGTCTGTCTGTCCAATGGAACGCAACTTGTTTCAGTGCTATTAAGCTAAAGACTTCAAACTTGTAACAAGTACTTGTTATTTTTTTTAAATAAAAACTGCGACCTTAATATCCTGGAACATTGAAATTTAACTAAAGCGCAAGTCTGTAGTATTTTAATTTAATTTTGTGGGTAAAAAAAAATATCGACGATAGGAAATGTGTTCCGCGATGCGTTACATAGTTTATCACATCAGTTGAATATCATCGGATTAGGGATGAATAAATTTAATTTTGACGAGTACATTTTGTATCAATTTCTTCCTTTGAGCTGTAAGAGATAATTGGCAACAATTGAAATATTATTTTGGCGATTTATTGCACTAACTTTGGTGATAAACAGGGAAATATTTTATATATACAATAATTTGCACATAACAATTGCTTAACTATATGAGTAATTAATTACAAAAAATTAAGAGTTAATAAACAGAGCTATAAGTGGAAAACAATGCAGATTAGTGGCTTGCTGTTATCTGCTTTACCGATGTCCTTTTTGTGATAGAATATTGATGTATACATTCTGGAATGATATTGAATTCCGACGAGCTATATCACATTTTTCACTATTTTTCGCGTTTTTGTTTACTATAAAAAATATAAAAAGTTATTATAACGATAGTTATACACATTTAATTTTTTAATTATATTTACAACTAAAATTGTGTTTATAAATTATGATATTTGATTTGATTTTATATTATGCGAAGCTTGGAAACAAAATGGATATTGGGTGGAATAACTAATATTCAAATTAATATTTTACTTTCGAGTCATTGCAATTCCCAATCCTATAATACCGCCAAACACGAGAGCAGCTCCTCCAGCAACAGCTATTCCCTTGGCAACCTCCTTGTCGTTTTGTTTTTTAATGTGTTCCTAATACAAAACAAAATCAGCCTACTGTAATTACAATTTTTTAACAAGAATGTTTTATACAAACGCACCTCCAATGAGCGTACTTGATCATTGGACTCAATGTCAAGAAATGCTCTACAATATTTTAATCCTTCTGAATAGTTTTTTATGCGTGCATTTCCAAAGGCAAGATAATAAATATAATCACGTCGTCCATCAGGATGTAAGCGCGCCAGTTCTTCCAAAATCATAATGCCCTGTACATATTGTAAGCAGTTGTATGCCAACATACTACGCACTATTAAAACGGTGTGTATACTGCTACTGACTCACCTTTCTGATGTCGTTGGTGTACCGACTGCGTACCAGACAAAAAGCGTATCTACCGAGATATTGAGAATATAGTATTCAGATTTTTACATTATAATACGATACTAAAATAGAAACCATGAACATTTACGTACTCGAATTTTGTTTCTGTTGAGACTTCGCCATCGAGTTCATGTTCGTGTTGGTATTTTCTTTCAAATCTCTGCAACAAGGGAATTTTTTCGTAATATTCAAATACCATATTTTAATTTGTATATACCTCCAAGTCTTCCGGTGGCACTACTTCGTTTAACAGCTCCTCCATTGTTTGTTGAATTTCACAATGCAAATTATACGTTTGTATATAAATTGCAAATTTTCTTCAGACAGTATATAGTGATGTGTTTATGTAAGACTCAGGACGATATATTGTAACTGTTACCTGAAATGCAGTAAATGCATAAGCATTCAAGGTTTTTATGCTTTCTCAAAAGCAAATAAAGGCAATATAAAACCAATTCTTTCTCATTGAATTCAGTGTTTATTTATTACATTTTATTTATATTTTATCAATGAAATTAAGTAATATATTAATCCTTAATTTTACAAAACTTATAAATGAGAAAAAATAAATATATGTGACAATGCTCAGTAAAAACGATTAAGATTGAAAAAAGCTAAGATTTCTGTACATCTAAGATATTTTGTAAATAATCTAATGTGCTGGGATTCATTTTTATAAATACTTACTGAGATCAATCACTAGTTCATTCAACCCTTGAAAGGTCTGGTAGCTTTTTGTATGTCGATATCTGGCAAGGCTGGTGATTGGCAGCCCTGTTTCAGGCAACCATATTTTTTCTGTCTACAAACCAAAACAGAAATAGCCATTTAGTAATGGTTTAATTAATGCTGTTTTACAAATTCAGTTTTCCAATATTTCAGTTACTGTTTCTGTATAATTATGAAACTATTTAAGAACTAAAATCCATATCAGCTGATACGGAGCAATACTCAAACAAAGTATCTACACTACACTCGCAAATGGAGCAACAGCAACAAAAAAGCACAGCTCACGTCTCTAAATTGTTTGTCTGCACGGCTGTTGACTGTAAAGATGAAATCGAGGAGGTAATTCACCGCTACAACTAACTATTATTGTAGCCAACTAACATAGTTTGTATTTTGTGCTCTTTTAGAAGTTCGAAAGATCCTACGTTAGCCTGCAGCAACAAATTGCAGGACTCAGTGATAAGGAAATGCACGATATGCTGTCACAGTTTGTTTGCAAAGAGAAGCAGCATGAGGAGATTTCTATTGGCTTTTTGTACATTATATTAACTGATCCGGCAATGGCTTCTAAAACATATCGAGACATAACTCTTGTGTCCAGGGATGGCATGAATGTGATTGTTGCGAACCTTACCCTATTAGTGGCCGAAAAATACGCAAAATTAACGGAGACGGCGCGGAGACAGCTGATATGGGTGCTGCGAGAATTTGTCAAGCATCAGGTGCTGAGTGTCGAAAATGTGATTTGGAATTGTTTACGTCAAGCGGGCGGTGGCGACGTGTCTCATAAAAATCTGTTTCTTGTTGAGAGTCTTCTGGACATTTTCATAGAGTACCGGGCTTGGCTGGAGATCCATCCCTTCCTTGTACAGTCATCAGTTTACAGCTTTGTGCGCCTTATAGAGGACCATGCCAATCCTGCCTTGATGTCATTACGTCAAAAAGAAGTTAAGTTTACAATTTCATTGATACGGGATCGTTTTCATGATATTATACCGTTGGGAAGAGATTTCGTACGGTGAGTCGAATTATAATATTTTATTTAAATATTATTTGCTGTTTCTTTATTCCTTACAAAATATTTTAATTGAATGATAAAAAAGGAATGTAAAATGTTGATTTAAAATTAAAGTTTTCTAAATTCTATTTTTATTTTTGCTTAGGCTATTACAAAATGTTGCACGCATTCCGGAATTCGAACTATTATGGCGAGATATCTTATACAATCCGAAAAGCTTACACCCCACATTTAACGGGATTTGGCATTTACTACAAATACGTACCAGTCGGCGATTTTTACAATGTCGATTACTTCCAGAAATGGAGCGTAAATTGCACTTTTTAGCATCATCAGTTAAATTTGGCAACCAGAAACGCTACCAGGATTGGTTTCAGGACAAATATTTTGCTACGCCCGAGTCGCACAGCTTGCGATCTGACCTGATTCGCTTCATAATAAACGTAATTCATCCCACAAATGACATGTTATGCTCTGACATTATCCCGCGATGGGCAATTATTGGCTGGCTAATCTCATCATGTACAAATCCAATTGCATCGGCTAATGCCAAATTGTCGTTGTTTTATGATTGGTTGTTTTTCGATCCGGCAAAGGACAACATTATGAATATCGAGCCCGGCATTTTAGTGATGTACCACTCTATTAGAAATCATCCGTTTGTAAGCAGCACACTGCTAGATTTTTTGTGCCGCATTACAAAAAACTTTTATATAAAGAACGAGGATAAGATAAGGTTGGGTGTATATAATTCATTAAAACTGATACTCGATAAACAGGTAAGAGCCTGCATTATAATTACGATGATTGCACATTTACGAATTATGTCTACAGGTCATTCCAAACTTACATCCACTATTTGAATCGCCGAAACTGGATAGAGAATTGCGTAACCTAATACGCGAGAATTTTAGAGAATTTGTGTCACCCGTTTCAAATATTCCACAATCAACTATATATCCAGCAACACATTCAATTCAAGCGCCCATTTTTAAAAAAGAAGCTGATCAGCGGTTGATGCAAAGTGGTATGTGTTCCTAAGGTATATTATATAAACATCTTAATATATATATGAGTATTTACAGAGAACATAGATGTTGGTGGCGCAGCATTTGCTGCTAATAGTGGCACAATATCGCTTGTAGATGAGGATAACAAAATAGCTATTGTTCCCGTAGAAATTATGGAACGTGAAACTGAAGCTATATTTAGTGACGAAGATGGTGAAAATATGGGCAGATGCAGCAAGAATGATGAAAACACCGATGATGACGATGACTTGCCTCTGTCAAAAGTTAGTGTTAGTGTTAATAATTGATATTTAATAATTGTAAGCAAAAATTATTATATAATATATTTTTTTCAGGTCCGTCTTAAAGAAAAACCAGTGCCCGAAAAAGTAGAGTTGCCCGAAGCGATTGCCGAATCTTTTGAACTATTTATTTCAAAACGTAACTCTTTTACAATGGAGGCATTTTTGAAAGACTTTCGTCCTATACCTGCCTCAGCGTTGGACGAAACGCAGCTCAATTATGTGATCTCAAATACGGTTTTGATTCTTCGTGAAACATTGCCACAACAAAACGTATTCTCGGAGAGTAAAACCGAGGAGAAGTATTTAGCTAAGAGCATTAGCTATCCGCTTTATGGCTTATTTCGGTTTCTGTATGAGAATGAAGACAAAAGCAAAAAACCTTTTCAAACACTTTTATCTGAAATATGCGAGCGTTTAAGTGAAACGGGTTATTTGCTTCTCTATTTTATGAAAATTCACTGTAAGTTACAGACACGAAAAAATGCCCAGCAATCGTATCAGTTTAAGACGACAGTTTATCGACAAATATGCGAAGCTACTGATGAAAAGATTGGGATCTGTCTGGTGCGAGATCTAGATTTATTGGAAAAGGAAAACACCACAATATATTTGTGGCTTCTGCCTGATATTTACAGGGAGTTCAAAACGATAGCCATAAATAACACAGACCTTTTACGGATAACTCTACGCTGCATAGACGCAAAAAACGTGCGCGACATTATGTATTCGATTGCCCAGGGCAAACTGACAATATTTAAGCAAGACGGTCTAATTGAATGTATACGGGACAGCTTAGAATATGAGACATATGAACAGTTTTGTCTATGGCAGCTGATTCAGGCACATGATGTACCCCTTAAATGTATACAGGTAAGTTATCAATCCAGGTGTAAACAAATGTGCACTACTCTATCAGATAACTACGTAATATAAGAAAATTGTCGTCATTATTATTGTACCCACAAACCACTACCCTTATAATCGTTTTCGTTTTTTTTTTTTTTGTTTTACAAAATATTATTTTTATTTATTTAATAAAAAATAGAGATAAACTGACGGGGAAGGGAAAGGACGGAGGAAACGCATAATACGTAATTTATTTCAGCTGAAAATGAATTTTCTTCAGAGTTCAAATGAACTTTTTCACCTTACATATGTAAAATATTTCCATTTGAATTTGCTTTAACATTATGTACGGGGTAATGCTACTTATGATCTCAAAAAATCGACCCAAGACCATTTACGATGAAAAGCAATAAACGAAAAAAAAACCTCAAATGTTTGGAGATATTTAATCTTGCAGCTCTCGTTTTAAAAAGAATTTAGCCTCGTTCCTTACAGTATTTATTTAATTTATTTTCCAAATCCTTTACGGGTAAATTTTTACATTAAGAACAAATAAGAGTTATTTAGATCTAGAGTAGTAGTAGTACCCAACTTTGTACAATCACAAAAACATTTTCAACTATTTGATTCTCTTAGAGTTTTTTAAGTAAACATACATATATAAGAAAAAAATGTACAACTGAGCTTTTGATTTATTGGAATTTTCAAATTTTCTTTTTGCCTTATTTGCTAAGAAAAAAATTGACTAATTTTTTACCTTATTTTTTTCTCTAAAGGATATACTTCCAGAACTAGAAGCTGCAAATCATCCAGAAGCACTAAGTCACTTGCTGCTGTTGTTAAAAAATGAAGAACCAACAAATGAAATAATCAGACTCTTGCTAAGCAGAGAAGCGAAATCCAGAGGGGATCCATTTGTTACGTCTGCTTTAAGGTAGATTTATTTAGATATATTTTTAAACTTACTCCCTTAACACTTAATTTTCTAGGTTTTGGTGTCAGCGTTGTGAAGAAAAGCTTTCTGAAATTATAGCATCTCTTCTTACATCAAAATATCCTAGTTCATCACCTAACAAGCGGAAGCGTCCATCTAAAGGTAGTTCCGCTGCAAGCAGTACTCCATCTGCTGATCACGTGAGTGGTAAACAAATATATAGTTACATTTATTTAAACTTTTTTTTTCTATTGTTTGTAAAGGTATTAAACCATCTTGAGCATTATAGAAGAAGTTGTAGGCATGGAACCGGTACAGGTCTATACGTTCATGACATGATGCAGCGAGCACTGCAGTCAGCCTACTCGCATAGCAATGAAAGCACAAAGGTAAAATGCACTTAGTTAAAAAAAAATTACTTAACTTATACTTTCTTTGAGCAGAAACAGTTTAGTGATCTTTTCGCATTGGCAGCGGAAGATGAAACCACTGCTGTTGGCCGCCGTGGTGGCAGTGGACGCGGACGTAAACAGCCAGTCAGTAAAAAGGACTCTAACAATCATAATGCGGGAAATAAAAAGAATTCCGATGTAGTGAAAAATATATACTCGTCTGATGAGAACTCTAGTGAGGTAAAAACCACGTAGATTTTTTTTTAGGAAACAGCGTGTATTTACTATGCACATTTAAACATTGCAGGAAGATTGGTCAAAACAAAAAATTACACAGGCGGCAAAGAAGAGAAAAAAAGCGATTAATGATTCTGACTGACAGTGTCAACGTCAATTGCAGTCTTCAGTCTTAATCGGTTCCTTTGATGATGAAAATTATACAAAAAATGAATATGAGTTTTTGAACGAAATTACTTAAGTTTAAAATGGTTTAAGATTTTATCAATTTATAATTAGTAAAATCAATTGTAGAATTTTTTGAATGTTGAAATTGTAACGTTATATTTTTTTATTTTTAATAAAAATAAAAGAAAATTATTCAACAAATTTACATACAAAACATACTTTGGTGTTTTGATCGGTGACTGGTTCTGGTCCGTTGTCTGACCGTCAGTTTATTCAAGTTAGTTTATTTCAATAAGTTTAATTAAGATCGGTTGAGAAATACAGAAATTATTGAATAACATGATATGTTTTTCTTGTGAGTTATATTTTAATTTTTTTATATTTGGAAACTTGGCATTCCAAAAGCTTTATAGCTTTATAAACTGAATTTATAATAATTCCACGTAGTCCAAGGTCTGGGACAGAGACACCCACAGCTACTTTGTAGCCCACGCATCAGGTCTTGCGACATATATAATTAGAAACCTATTATTATTTTGTAGTAAACACACGCTGTAAGGCTCTATTTGCGTGAACCGCAATTGCACTTTAACACAAATCTGTTAGCTGGTGTAGCAGTCTTAAGAAGGTCTATTATTCTAAGCATATCGGTACTGCCCTCTACAACTATGATGACGGCTTACATGTCGTAGTAACAACGGGAATAGCTCGGCTTCGACTGGGAGGGTCGGTATGTTTCTCTTAAACAGGCGCTGAGTTGAAAGAGTTGGGCTCAAGCACGCCGGCTAATTATTCCAGCAATTCGGCTTCTAACTCACCATCAGCAACCATACCCGATATCAGGTATTCATAAAAATCGGCAAAAGTAGATAGAGAAAAATCCAACTCTGAATCAGATTTGGAATCCGAAGAGAGTTTGTGCAATTCGTGCACAGCGAGAAGGTTACTGGAAAAATCTTTGTGTATGTAGAAGTCCAGGCATGAGGGGGCGTTTCTTATATTATATGGGTAGTAGGTTTGACTCTCTGTAGAAAGTCCTACCTGTAGAAAGTACCTGAAAGGAGTAATTTACGATTACCTTATATAAAGTCTTATTTGCTCAATCGTAGCGTTTGGCAGATTGACAGCACCAACTAGGACCTCGTCAAAAGCTATTTGCACCGTACAGTAGCCAACTGGATATAAGACTGGTTGCAGATTGTAGATCTGGACTGCTGCTCCCTCTTTGGAGCGCCCACATGGATGATCCGCTTTGTAACATTTATAGCCTTTAATAGAAAAGTACAGTTCCGAGATGAGCATGATGTTAATACTTTATTTACGGACAAATAACTTGAGCTCCTTAGCATTTCGATAAGGCGGTTAGGCGAACCTTATGGCGCTTATGGTGTTTCTCTGCAGGCGGATATGTTCTTCTATGTGGTTGATTGTCGTTGCGGTGAGGTTGGAAGGTGGCTGCACTGCAGCTGCATTGCAGCCTGTCTAGTGGTTTTGGGCATACGTCCGCGCTTGGGTTGTTTAAGGCAGTAGTTTCTTGTATTTAGTTAGCTTAACCAGTTGATTGTGCTGATTAATTTACCGAAAATATTCTAAAAGCAGAATTTTTTCAGCGTATAGAGGAAGTCAACATATATCGTAATGTAATGCTCATAGGATGAAAGCTTTGGAGGAGGTCACTAGCTACCTACATACGGAATTTGGTGGCTTTATCTTGACAATGTTGGGAAAGAAACGCGCGTTATCAATTGAAGTTATCAAATATATCGGTTTTTGCGATTACGGCCGTGGGAGGGGCGTGACCCAAAAATTGTTTGTTTGGTGAGTATATAAGCAAAAGTTGGGACTCTGTGGTGACGTCTCCAATAAATGAGGCGTGTTAAAAGTAAGATAGAGGTATAAAGGAAAATAGAAATATGACCCTATTTCGAATTTCTCAGCTCTGCTTTTTAAATTTCTTTTAGTATATCACTATTCTTGTATTGGTTCAAACTCTAAGCTTCCAACACCTGATGCAGCTACACAACGCCAAACCATAAAACCACCGCCGTCGTATTTTACAGTCTTTATTGTCGGGCTAGGCAGCTCTCCAGGACTTCTCCACACGAGGAGGCTTATCCACGTACGCTTCAGCGAACTCCACACGCTTCTTACGATTTATTAAATTTACCTGTGGCTGTTAAGTTATATCCTTCTGAGTAGTCCTACATAGCTCTAATACTAAAAGGATCTTTGTCCACCAAATGATTTATTTGGCGCTTGTCGCGAACTGAAAGTGCAGATGGTCGGCCAGATCTGCAATTGTTTTTGATGCGCCCTTCGCATTTAATGTGGCTAATTGTTGACTCGCCTCTGGACATTATTTAAAATATTTGACATACATTGACTTTTGCATACATATGTACAAAGACAATATAAATACGTGACAAATAAGATAAATAAGTGTTTATATTGTCTTTGATATGTACATATGATTTTTGCTCCGTTGTATGGAGCTGCACGATCCGCCAACGTTCTTCTAGTGGAAACTTCTTACGCGGCATTTTTACTATAAAATTTGAAAATTTCGACCATATTAATAATTATTATTATTTCGATGTCCTTGCACACATGCGTCGAAATTCCCCGTTACTTTTAAGAAGAACGTTGGCGCCAGACAGAGCAGAAAAGTACGAGTACGTTGACTTTTGTTGACGCAGTTGTATGAGTATAAAATTATTTAAGACTGAAATAAAAGGTTTATATATTTTTTATGCTGTTTTGTAGATCATGCATTTTTTATAAACATGCATCAAAACCTTTTTTTTACAAGTTTGACAAAGTTATAGCCTATTTCATGTAAAAGCATAAGGGTACGGTGACTTTAGTGGGACACTGTACGTCAAATTTGGTGACGGATGTTCATCGACAGACGCAAAAATCTCAACACTTACCAAATGTTCGATGCGCCGAACATAAAAGATATGCATTTAATTGAACTTTTTGTGTTCGAAAAGCTCCTTTTAATTTGTATTTTGTAACCAAACTTACTAACAACAATTTATTTGTGCTGATCATAGCTTGTGTAAAAAAAAAACTGAATTCATAAAACAAGTTTTTTAAAGAAATTTGATTATAAGTTTAATTTTTATAGTTCTAATTGATTTATGACTGACATACATAGATCTGAAGAAGTATTTAGTTATAATTATATGTACATACATGTAGTACATGTGTATGCCATTTAAAAAATAACTAGTCACATAGCAAGATGTTGCCAAAAACGAATGTATAGATATTAAAAAAACATGAATTTTGCACTTTTATAAGTCTGCACATACATATGTATGTTTGTAGTTAAACATATTTTGTTTAAGCTAGCTGAGCGAACTGCTCATGAGTGAAAAAGATCCGGTTAAGTTCTCACATACATACACATACAAACATAAAAAAAAATATTCGACTTGGTTATCGTTGTTGGTAACACAAAAAGAAGCTTTTCGCTCTCTACTCTTACAATGGCAATGGAAGTAAAGTTTCAGACTGCTGAGATCAATGTTGTGAAAGCGTCTGCGCGCATTGCCGTTTTTTGTAGTCTACGTAGTCTACTGAAAAAAGAAAACAGAAAGCAGTTGTTTGCAAAATAATTCATAATAATAATAACAAAATTGTAAAATGTTACCAACGAATATTTCGGAGTTTTGAAACAATTTGTATACAAGTTTATCTGTAATTTATAAGCATATATATATATATATGTATATAATTCGAATGACCCTTACGAATAACAATGAAATTGTGACTTTCTGTGAAAAGAAAGTTAGCTATTTCAGACATTAGTAAGTCAATTTAACTCTCAGTTTAGTTTTAAGAAGTGTGCGCAAAAGAAGTGTGCAATTTAACTTTAAGAGTAATGTTTTGGCCATGTACAAAATAGTTTGTTTTCATTTTCGCAGTTAATTTTGATGTATGTATATGTTTGTATTTTATACATGTTTTACACGCGAAATACATATGCAAATAAATCCAATTGTATATATGCAATGTATATATACACACATATATGTGCTTGGTTTGTTTACAAGAATATTAATTCTTAAGTAATGGTTCAATAAAAACACAGCTAGACAAAAATAAATGGTGTAGACCGCACAGCTTGTTAGATGTGAAGAAATCAAGTTAGATCAATCATTTGTAACAAAATGTAACAACAAACAAAACAAGTAATATAACTTTGATTATACAAATAAAATAAGATACGAATAATTAACTTAGATTATCCAACGAGAATTATAAGCAATCGATAAAAATTAAACATAAATTCGAAAAATGCTTGGTTTGCCTGAAGCACTGGTATTGTAAAAATGTTGAAATATCGATATTGTAAAATATCGATTTTTTGTAGTGTTTGTGGCCGAAAGTGCGCGTACTCAGATAATTTTTAGAGCGATCTTGAGAGGAGGTCATTAGTAATCTGTCTGCAAAATTGATAAATGTGATATTTGCGTCGAATGTAAGAAGTATTCATAATCTAAAATATTTTTAATCTCTGTACGCTTAACTAAAAAATATTGTGACTCTAGCTCTTATAGTTTCCGAGTTATAACAACGGAATGGCTCATCCATTTCAAAACCACGAACTTAAAAAGTTCAGCTCTCTAGGAGTTATAGTTAGTTATACTTATAGTCTTTAAGATTGATGCGTTGATAACATAAAACTAACACAGTTGGAATTATCACAAGTGCTAAATAAACACGAAGTTGCATCAAAATGAAACTTGCTAAGGGCCGATCGGTACGGCTTACGGTACGCCCGACCCGCGTACCATTCTGAAATCCTTGGGTGAATAGTAGAAGAAACAGCGGTTTTTGAGAAAATTTGCGATACAAAATTTTCGGAAATTGTTGCAGATGCAGATATTTGGAATTTTGGATATCTCCCCCCAATCGGATCAAGTATCAACAAAATAAAAAACATGTGAGAAGGCTCTAGTCAGGGCCGCCCGACTAGGAGATACCCTAGTCCTGCCCTGCTATCTGGTTCCATAAATATTTCAGCTCGTTTACACATACATAAACAAATTCACAAATTCACACATACACACACACATACACTCACTTTACTCGGTGCGCGTGCCCCCTGTACAGAAACGAAATCCTTGTTTTCTTCTAAACGAAATGTATGATCTGTATGTATGATGTATGTTATGAAATGTTCAGGACTTTTTAGGGACATCAAAGTCTATGTACAAACCAATTTGCAGGTCTGTAGTATTTGATTTGCGATTTGTTTGGTTTTATCGATATTGGGGGCAATTGGGGGGAGGTATCCAAAATCCGAAGGTATCAAAATCTGCGTATCGCTTACACAAACAGAACGCACTGCTTCTATCTTTTATGGTCTCCGAGATATTGTAAGAAAACCAAAGGTTGTTATCGATTTTTATCGATATTAATAAAACATATCAAGTTATCGAAAAAAAATTATAAACTTATATATATACGAACTGAATGAGACCAAAATCAGCTTTCTAGCTTTTTTAGTTTCTAAGATCGCTGTATTCATATAGACGGACAGACGGACATGGCTAAATCAACTCAGCTCGTCGTCCTGATCAAGAATATATATACTTTATGGGTCGGAGATGCTTCCTTCTGCCTGTTACATACATTTCAAAAAAATCATAATACCCTGTTTTACCCATTTTCAATGGGTTCAGTGTATAAACAAGTAAGAACGTTGCAGTCGGGCGTTACCGACTGCGTTATACTCGTTCACATTCTCAATTATTACTATTATTTTAAAAAATTTCGGTATTTGAGAGTGGGGGTGGAGGTGGGGGTGTGAGTGGGGGTGACGTCATTTTTTCTATGACGTCTAAGGAATGTTCCTAATCCTATATAGTTCAAATTTAATGACTCCCTAGCTCAAATACTTTGGAAGATATAGGCATATCCCATGTTTTAATAACGCCCTGTAGCCTACATATTAAGATTGAAATCTTTGGGGGAGGTCAGCAGTTATCTACATACAAACATTTGGTGGATGTTTTATTATTTGTTTGTTTGAAGTGTCAGCTTCCTAGTAGGCATAATATTTACATATTATCTGAAGAAGATAACTACAAGAATATATCTAAAGTTTTAAGTCAGTATCTTTAATAGTTGTGTTTATCCGGACAAACAGATAGACAGCATGACGGACATTGACAAACCCAATAAAATAGATTCTGTTCGTGAACGATCTGATATAATTATAATAATTTACATGAGGACATCCGATATCAATAGGATGTAAAGTAGTTGGTATTTATGAAATATATATATATATAATAATTTGTTTGCTTGGTTCACAGAAATATTTAAATGGGAAACTCGGGAAGTGCTAATAATATAAATGGTGAGAGATCAGGAATCAATCGAAACTCCCACTTTCAAACACGTTTTGAGCGCCCGACCCAGAATTCCCGCCGTCAGTTTCAGTGGAGTAGATCTGGTAGAAGATCTAGTCCGATTAGTCCTCAACGCAGCTTAACGGCAGAATGGAGAAGATCATATCCATCTACTTTCATAAAAAAAGAAACAGAAACGTCATTTAAAGTTCTACCAGAATTGGATAAACGGCTTCATCTGCGATCTACGACAAATGGTGCAATATTAAATTCTGGAGGTACGATTAGTGGACGAAAACAAAATGAAAATCATGTCCAAACTATTTCTAACTCACTCAGCCAACGATCCCAAACATTTATAAATGAATCCGCGAAAGATAAGAACTCTGCTTTAAATGAAAAAGGTGTCTCGAGGCCCGAATTTACTCGATCACAAACGTTACTTTATATAAAGTCAAAGATCAAGGACTCCGACCTATGTATCAATGAGTCAAATTTATCGCGGATGCAAAGACATACATATTCAGAGTCTGAGCTCATAAATAAGCCTAATCAGCAATCCACAGTCACAAAACCTATTGTAGAACCTTTATTAAAGCCCAGTAATCGAAACAAATATTCAAAAAAGCGAAGGGCTCCCGAAGCCCCTCAAGCAGCCACTGCCGCCACACAATTTACACAAAGTAAAACAGAGGTTCTACATAATACTCAAAACTTCCAAGAAAATGCAAAACCCATACATTTTGAAAAAAATTCTGACCGACTAAGTAAGCTTAACAAACAAACATCTAAAATAGTGCACAACCAAAATGACACACTTAAAAGAGATGAAAAGCGTCAATCTCTCGAAGGAAGCTGTTTAAGCAAGTCAACTGAATATCCTAAATTTGCTTATCGACGAGAAAAGAGCTCTGATGCAATTATGTTAAAAAGTCGAAAGTCTGAACAGCCTGAAACTGCGAAAGGACCGTCATTGAATGATGCTGATCATCGGAACTATATTAATCGGAATACCACAAGCAAATCTGCAAGCAAATGTCAAAAAACCAAGTTTGAAACTGCAATTGTTTCAGTTGAAGAAAATAAATGTCAACGTACGTTTTATTTTGGAATGGAAGCGGATACCCCTGCTAAAATTATTTATTCATCTGATAATGGTAAGTGTGAGTCTTGGTTGTTCAATTCATTTAATTTTTTGATTCTAATGCAAAGCATTTTTAGCTGACGAAAAAATAATAAATAATTCCATTTCGCTGCCAATGATTTCAAACTATGAAATCGAATATAAAGAAGCGACAAGTCTTGAAGAGAGTATGAACGACAATGGCTTACTTGTGCGAATTCGTCCTACTCTACCACGTCGACAAGTAGAGACGCCCTCGTTTAGTCCAACATTAGCTTGGCGTGCACTAATCGAAGAACAAGATCGCATAAATAAATCAAATATAACAAAAAATATAAATAAATGGTCGATTGCTAACAGCGAGACGCCTATACAACCTAACCGAACTTCACAAATAAAACAGTTTTGCAGGCCAAATCACTTACTTATAACGTGGACTCCTGAACAAGATCTTGACGAAGAGAATGAGGAAAGAGTCAAGGATATTAGTATAGAAGATGACTCTAGCTCAGATGAATATCGTTCCAAATATGAAGCAGACGACCTGCTATTCTACGGAAGCAAAACACAAAATGCAAGCAATGATACTGTGACGCCCGTTCACACCTTTAGTCTTTCGCTTCCAAGGGATAGTCACATACAGCATACTCGTACCACCGACATCTTAAACGAAGCCGATGTAAGTATACTAAAGAATTTATACACCCGACATCTAATAAATAGTTTAAAAAGGCAGTATACATGGACGCATTGCGAATGTATGTTACGTACGTTTTAAGTTGGATAAAGGGTATCTCCTTTTAGGGCATTTACTAGAGCTCTTATACTTCTATTGATATTCTTGTAGAGGATATGACAATTTTTCACGTTTGAGGTGTATATATGTTTGATCAGGACGTTCAGTTGGCTTCATATTGCTATATTTGTTCGCTTTTTCTATTAAAGCTTAGTTTTTAATTCAGAGACAATTTATAAACGAGCTTTTGAGAAAAAAAATTTTAAATTTCAATATAATTTGTTCAATAACAATGGTTATTGTGCTCCTAAAATATGAGGTAAACTCTTGGCAACATCCGACCACTTTATATTTATATCAAATAACTAATTTATATCAAATAAAAAATAGTTAGTTTTGTCTGAAACACTGATGTGACATTATGTCCTTGGTAAAATCACCAAGTGTGTATTTTGGTTCATGGAAGATAACTTTGATCTTTTTTGTTTATTTTAAAGGTCTGCAATTACAAAAGCCTTCAGAAATTAAAGCCGGAAAAATATAACCAAAGAAACACAAGTTCGCATGCTCAACCTGAAAATAATAGTGCAACCAAGTTCGAATGCTCCAATAATTGGCTGCTTCACAAGAACTTAAGTGGGACGGAGCTTTATACGAAAAGTCTTGAGCATGGGAGTAAAAGGCAAAGACTAGTTACAGTAGAGCCACAATCCATTAAATTCCTTACCGGAGGAAAACACGTAATGTATCTACCTGGCACAAACGACCAACCAAATACCTTGAAAGCTTGCCAACCGGAACCTCAGGCCAATGTACAAGCAGCTAAAACAAATCGTCATTTCAAAAACAGACAGCGACCTATTCCTCAAAGCTTACAAGACAAAACACCAATTTTTCCAGTCACGGTATTATAACTGTTTATCTCAAAATCAAAAAATGTATATAAAAAGTTAACATTAAATTCCAGTCTATGAATGAAGACGGCTCAAAATTAAATGATGATAAGCCATTTCATCAACGTCTTTTTAATAATCCCGTGCGCTTGTTAGAAAAAAAGATGAATGCGGAGAAATCTCTGAAAACCGCTAAGCTTAAAATGTCATTGGATGGTCAACTTGAAGCATTAAAGAAGTATGGATTTACATGTAATCTACATTATTTCTATTTTACATTTATTCACTTATACTTTAGGGTTGAGGAAGATTTTCAACGTAATCGAGCGAATGAGAAAGAGAATATACAGCATCAATTGCGGCTTTATTTTGGAACAGATGACGAACAGTACCACAGTTTGCCGATAGCACCTGTCCTTGATAGATTTTCAGCAATAAATCTCAATGATTCGAATAATAAATTGTTTTGCCGCGATGATCCTGAGGGATGTGTTTCAACTGTACCCTTTGCAGACCACAAAAATTAAGATCGAATAATCTTAATTTACAATTTTGAATTAGTCTTAAATATGTTAAAGAAAATTATCGTTTATAAAAAGGAATTGGCGAATAAAAAACTAAAAGTAAAACTCAAGAAGGCTCCAGTCGGGAACGCCCAACTCTAAACCTTGCGGTTTGTCTTTATAAATATTTCAACTTCTTTGCAATAATATATACATACCTAAATAAACACACGTACAAATGCACGCCAAACACACTAAAGAAAATAAATTCTTGATTTACTTCGAAATTAAAAGTATAATCGTAATACAATTTTTGGACGTAAAAAGATCATTGAAATTTATTTAAAAACCAAAATGCACGTCTGTAGTATTTGTTTTGCGGTTTTCTGGTTTTATTTTATATTTAGGGAAATTTTGAGGGGAGGAATCCAAAATCTAAAATATTCAAAATATGAGTTTGTTTTAGAGCTGTCTCTCTCTCTCTAGCTCTTATTGTCTTCAAGATATGGTAGAAATCTAAAGGGGGATATCGATTTGTATTTTACCAAGTTTTACCCCTTTTCAATGCGTTCAGCGTATTTAAACAAGAGAGAGTGCCCTAGACATTCAAGTGGCTCAACGATACAAAACCCCGGCTTGTTAACGCTTGGACGCAGTCAATATGCCACCCACCTCCCACTCTTCACGATAAACGCGAATAAATAGACAAACAATAAAAGATGATTTAAGACTAGAAATAAAAATAGCACTACTAATTATATGAAAAAATTATTATAATATGTGGTTTGGAGGGGAGTGCACTTGAGAAGATGGGTCTCTCAAGAACCAAATACCACATAACAAAATTATCCACATGATAAACTTATCCGTCCCGATAACAAGTGAGTTCGTCAGAGCCTAATTAGACATTAAATAAGCAGACCTTGCTGTCCGCAGCCAATTATCGTTCATGTACTAAAGCCACATCAGCGGGCCCTTGGTCCAGGGCTATTAGTCGACTAGTCGACGCAAGCTTGCTTTATAGAAGTTTACCTGGAGGACCTTCAGCTTCATTGCTGACTGGTTCCTCCAGCTCCAATGGTTCGCCTACCGACGTCGAGTCACCAGAGCTTGCGCTGCCTACTACGGGCTCCAACGGCCAACGGCTTGCTGCACTTTTCCAGCGTCGAGTGTGCTCTTGCTCTTGTCTTCAGTGTGGCGTAGGTACACACTACCTATTTCCTACGCCATCTTCCCGAATCTTGGTTAGAACAGGTCCTCGGCCTCTTTGTACCTGTCAATCAGCGGTTGGCAGCTCCAGTTCATTTAGAATAATCTGCGGGAAAAGTACTTCCGCTTTTGGTATGGATGGAATCAGTGTGCTGCCACTACCTCCAGCTTGTGTGACTTCGCTGCTGCTGTTGAGCCGACCCCTGATTTCTGGGCAGCATTGTATTGGGCCTTAGCGTTGATACCCTCCTTCGTCCTTCTGGGCTTTGGGGACGGGAGAGAGCAGAAGCGTTGCGTCGTCCTCCGTCGAGATGCTTTCGTCCGAGCCTGGTCGACTACGGGTCTGCCCCTCCATAGCTTTGCACCACTGTGTTAGCGTGTTAAGCCCTGGCGCGTTTTGACCACACCCAGCATCATTATCGCATAATAACTTGCCATACTAGTTAAAGCGATGGTTGCGTTCCGATCTGCTTCTGGCGCCAGACCGTTAAACAATAACAATGCGTCAAATACATATGTACAAATGTACTTACAAATTTACGCTAAATATTTTTATTTTTATAGCTCAAGAAATTTATATTTAGTTACAAAACAAAAAAAAATAAATAAAACTAGTTGCAATACAACTGTTTTTAAATAACGTATTATAACGATATTGCACGAATCTCATTTTGTTATTTCGAAGTCGCTGCGATCCAAAGATATTCACCGTTAAGTTGTATCGATACGGCAAAACCTGTGATATCGTGCTGCCACCGGTATTTATCGGTAATGTTAAGCTCCACCTAAGTAACTAAGTAAGATAGACACCACCCACGCTTTATTTGATGCGCTTTACCTACGGTGACTAAAACAAACAATTACCCAAATACCATATATCGCAATAATATGAAAAGTATCGATATTTCATCAAGAACGATATGGCTCTAATGTATGTCGCTTAACAGCTGTTCTAAAGTTTGATATTATTTTATTTATACAAAATTTGGTCAAACAAAAAGCATGGAGATATTAAAGAGTATTAATAATAAAGAAATTCTAATGGAGGTAACTAAGTAATCAATTGCTGTGAATGTGTAGCCTTTTTACATTTACATTTTTCGCTAGGTTCTCCATTTATCTATTGAGTTTTTGATTGGAAATATTAACGACCAACAGGCTCTTCGTTTATCACACAAATACGGGTTTCAAAATCCAGATGACTTCCTGCTTGCTACGCGCACGATATCAAAATACTATAAGCATTATTGCTCAGACAGTGGCGAAACAGACATTACTGAAAAGTTGCCGTATTTAAGTGAAGAATTAAGACCCCTTGTGCCCCTGGTGTTCGCGGCCAGACAGGATGCAGTCGAATATGCTCTGGGAAGAAGTGAATATTTAAAAAAAGACATCAAATGCGTAGAGTCGTTTTCGTGGGATACGCGCTTGATTTTAGGCGACAGTAGTTTTAGGAGCAATATTCGACAAGTGGCGACGATAAATTTACATTGTCAATCCCACACAAAACAAGAAAATATATTTTTGGAAATGGACCTAGAAAAACTATGTGCTATGATTGAAGTATTAGAAAAATCGCTTACAAGGGCTAATAAACTTAATTGATAATAATAATTTAATTTAATATTACGCCTATGTACATTGTAAATGTAAGCTCGTAAGTAAATTTTTATGTTACTACACGTGAGAAAAACGGATATCATTTAGGGAGCCGAAGGCTAAAACCGCTGACATGTGGAGGTTGTACGCTGTAGTAATTTATTTTATTTTTGACTTAATGTTTTTCCTGTTATACGGTAGTTCGATGCTGGTGATATAAAAAGAGTATAGACACATGCAAAAATATTAAAAACAAAAACAAATTTTTCAACCAATTATTACTGTTGAAGTTATTTGCTATAGTTGTCCCTTATTGATATTTTATAGACACATATGTTTGAAGCACAGTAAACTTCTCAACTAAAAATTTGTACATATAAAAGACATTGTTCTTCCGATCTTCCTATGATAGCTGTATACAATGCCATGTCCACCGAGAGGCTGGTAATTCAATAACTCACAACTAAGGCTAGAGTCACCAAATTTTATATGGAGATAACTGGGGCCCTCACATAAATATATATGTCAGTTTTCAAGCTAGAGTCACCACAAACTTCCTGCCACGCCTGCGCTCAGTTTTAAAGTCAGAGTAACAAAATTTGGAAGGTAGATAACCAGTCACCTTTAAAAAAATTCACTTCCACCCCCGCAAAAACGTTACAATCATTTTTTATGCGAAGGGCTCTAAAATTGGAAGTTAATTAAGTGAAATTTAAAAATTGGAGGAATCAGCTTCCGCCCAAAATACACAGCTTTTACTATTTCTAAGCTAAAGTACAGAATGTACAGATCAAGCCAAACATCTTCCGCTTCGCCCATTAAAATTACATAAAACCGTATATTTTTAAAATAATAATATTTAAGACCGTGAACAATCATAACGCACTCGGTAAAGCCTGAACGCTGCACTACGTTCGTACTCGACTTTTTTTGATCGATCAATGATTGTTGACACTCCGAAAACTGCAGCCATTGCTATCCCGCTGACATGGTTATATTGAGCACGATTTGGCTCAAGAGTCGAGCGAGCCTTAAAGGGCAGACGCGAACTGACCTCAGAGAACGGCGTGACCTAAATGACGACCACTGAAAATAGTTGGACTACCAGCCTGTCTCCGCCCTACGAAGTAGTACTTAGCGGTAGTCCAGCAGGAGCGGAGCTTAAGACTTGAAGACTTTTTAGTCACTTTTAGTTTCCGAGATCGATGCATTCACATAGATGGACGGACGGAAAGATAGCCAGACATGTCTAGAATAACACAGTTGTTTACCCTGATCAAAAAAAATATATAATTTAGGGGGTTGGAGATACCTTCTTTTGCCTGTTACATAGATTTTCACAAAACCAATATACTCCCTTTTAACCATTTCCCTTGGTTTTATGGCTAAAAACGTAAATTAAACAAGTACAATTGCTTAACTTGGAGCACCTGACTCGAATATACTCTGAACCGACCAGCGAGCTGTCGTTACACACAACTAAACGCACACACGCATATGTGTGAAAATTCAAGCGCTGGTCCTATTTCTGAAACTTGGTAAGCCACCGGGGGATGACATTAACTGCCTAATAGTTACGCTGGATGTTAAGAATGCATTCAACTCAGAGAGTTGTGTGTCTTATATGCAGAAAACTATCCGCAGTTATTTCAGGGGAAGACTGCTTCTATACGTCTCCGTGTATGGAGTGCACAGCGGTCCACCAAGGTTCAGTACTAGAGCCGCTATTCTAGAAAATGATATACGATGGCATTCTGCGTTTGAAACTAACGACTAGCGCGAACATCATCAGTTTCGCAGATAATATAGCCCTACTTTTAGATGGTAAAGAACTAAAGGAGACTGAAGAAGCCTGCAATTGCATAGGAAAAATGCACCAATGGCTGACCTCAATTGGATTCGAGCTGCAGGCACAATAGATTGAGGCAGTCCTAGTAAGGGCTCTAGCGATAGATGCAATCGTTCCGCGAGAATCTGAAATATGTCCACAAAAAGCAGACGAGTCATACAGAGCGAGTCATCGTACTAATCGTGGCAGAACTCAGAGCATAGCGCAATGACAAACCCGGTGGCCTAGATTTATAAATTGCAACTGTGTTTTGCCTGGAATCAAGCAGAGGCTTGTTTCTACGTGACTCAGGTGCTCTCCGGTTAAGGGTACGAAAAATGGTCAATGGAAAAATGGTGTGGGTGCGGAACGAGCTAGGAAAGATAAATGATTTCGAAGTCTTGAATGGCAAACACATTTGCAGTAACCATTGAATCATTGAATCAATAAATCGTGGCCTTACCGCAGACCAGACGCGCTATCTATGCTAAAAGTACGCTCCTCAACTTTAACTTTAACAAATCCAATGTAAATATTTTAAATAAAGCAAATATGCGTTACACTTATTATTATTTTGGAAGATATTGGCACTTTGTGATTTGTGTGGTACGGGAGTGGGTTATAACTGTATGAGATTTAATTTTTTGCGATTTGTGGAGGCGGGAGTGTATACAGGTGGCAATTTTTTAACCGATATTTAAAATAAGTCGTCCAGCTTTCAAATTTTCAAATTTGTTGACTCTAGCTTCAAAACTGTGGGAGATATATGAATTTCCAATTTTTGGCATTGCGGGGCGTTCTAGTAGGCGTGGATATCAAGGATGCAATCTTTGGGGAAGATCACCAGCTATCTACATACCAAAGTTGGTGGTTGCCAAATGACATTCTCCCAGTGGGCGTGGCACAATAATCTTAACTCTGTCTGAAGAGGATAACTATAAATATATATTTAAAGTTTCAAGTCTCTGTCTTTAATAGTGCCAAAAAAAAGTTGCGTGCATGCGGGCAAGCACACAGCGTGACGGACATTTCACAAAGCCAATACACTAGATTCACGAGTATTAAAAGATAATTTCATATTTATTTGTAAGGCTAAAAAAGTTATAAATATATGAGTAGGTAATGACATCCTTAGAACCCTCCAATCAACGTACATACAAACACAAGACATATATCACACAAATATATATAGATGACACCAACGAAACGAATTAACATTTGCCTCTTACATGTATGTTTTTATCAACTTAAATTATTGAATACGTACAATATTTACGGTACGTATCAAATTTTAAATTGTGTATTTTTTTCTTTATTTATATAAGTTAAGCTGTTATGCATACATTTCATTTCTCTATTTCTTATAAATTCATATTAAGGGTAACGTAAATATATACAATCATAATATACACAGAATTATTTATTTAGTTTTATTTATATATATTTTTTTTCAAATATATTACTATTTAATTTATGTAGTGTTTATTCTCAAGTTCGCTTCTGAGTTATACCTTGTACTTACTTTGGGTAGGTATTAGCTAAGCTAATTAATAAAGGCAAATTTTAACCATGCAACCGCATTTGGGCGGCATTGGTGCAGAACGAAATACATAATATATCGTTGGGCTGAAATAGTCTCTGACTCAGCTTATACCTGCAGCCAAATACTGATTCTTGTAGTAATATGCACAAATGCCAACCACAATCGAAACAGCTGTTGTCATCATCATCGATTTCGGGGTTAAGACGTTTAAGAACCATTTAGTTACACTATAATTCGATTTGGAAGAAACAGATCGTCGAAAATTGTTGCGCCGTTCCTCCAGTTTAAGTTGTTCCTTCCTATAAAGTAAAAAATTTTTAGTTAACTAATATGCCCTTTGCAGCAATGGGAGCAAAACTTACTCTAATTGTATAAGTTCCTCGACTTTTTTTTCAATTACAGTTAAGCTATACTTGTCGTACAATTTACTGGATGTTATCAAGAGACCTTCAAATGGCAAATCATCTGGCAACTGAAAATACATCGCGTCAGCATACAAATTAATTTGTTTTGCAATATATTTACCTTTGATAAGAGACAATGCACTGATGCCATATCACAGTCCTCTTGCAGTATGATATTCGCTCTATACAATAGAATTGCGGCCGTAACAAAAATCGGTGTATACATAGGTGAGGCTAGGAAGTAATCGTACAATCGCACTACAGCTTTGTAGGAATTCAAACTGTGCCCAAACCAGGTCAAATACCATGGTAAGGCAAACAATGTGCCCACTGAAGAACGTTGCAGGAACTGAAAAAGTTCGGGTCTTTCAAAGTGAACCACAGGCCAAATAAACATCAGCCGTCTTTGTGTGGCCTCCATTGTTTCCTGCATACATTCAGAGAAGTGTGTGGTGGAGAGCTGTTCCATTATAGCGAAGGCAACTTCTTCACCGGCGACCAACAGAAATGTTACTGCAACATCGTGGTACCCTTGATAATATCGTAAGTTTGGATACTTTTTTATCACCCGAAGTATGAGCACTGTCAGCTGGTCCTGCAGTGCGATACGTTGTTCGTACGGAATGCCTGGCGGAAAGCGCTTTAATGACCGATTCACATCAAGAACAACTTGATGGTATTCCGGGTGACTTTGCAGTTCGTCTAGAGTTGGAGCACGTTCCAAGTCCGTGACATCCACACCTGCCAACTGTGGCCACAATATTCGCCTTAGGTCATCGTTCACTAATCCGAAATTGCTGAGTGCCAATTCGCGCAGCTCTGCGAGTGGAATGCGGTTGTCCGGGCTTTGGGCAATTAATTCTTCGATTGCCACTCGTTTGGCACGTTCTTCATCGCTTTCTGGACCTATACGTTTGTATATTTATACGTGTCAATATTTTACCATATTTAACTGTATTTGTATTTGCATGACATACTTTTTTCGAAATTTAGAGGGGGAAGATCGATTTTAATTTCGTCAACATTGCTCATCATTGACAAAATTAGCCTTTTTGCCGGAGTCAGTCAGAATGAGTTCGTTATTACTGACGAGATGTATGTATATTGATTAAAGCTTTACTCAATTAATTTGCGACCATTTATTTGTTCGGTAAATTTTTAGATACATTGAGGAAAGCATAATTATTGTCATCGATACAGCAAAGTCGATAAGAATAAATCGAATATTCGAGTTTCTTGTTTGCACTTTGTTGCTTTAATTTGCATTAGCATTACTATCACAAATTTCTGAACAAAATTCATTAATAATTTCTAATAATAACATTTTTCTAAACAAAAAAGCCAATCTTAAACAAACAAATTGTTAAATTTTAAAATGCATTCTTCTTTGAATTGCATTCTTTAGGAGATAATAATTTCTACCTCAGTAATCTGAATTATATTCCAGCACTTTATATATTTCATAAACACTTTTAAATATACCCTTTTGTGCATTTAAGAAAAATTTTAAAGTACCCCTATACTTGTACAAAAGCTAGAAAGCTGATCTTGGTCTCATTCAGTTCGTATATATTATACGCAATACAAGTTTATCATTTTTTCGATAACTTGCTCCGTTTTATTAATATCGATAAAAATCGATAACAACTTTTGGTTTTCTTACAATATCTCGGCGACGATAAGAGATGGAAGCAACAAAGTTAATGCGTTATGTTTGTGTAAGCTAGACGCAGATTTTGATAACTTTGGCAAATTGGTTTGTACATAGATTTTGATGCCCCTAATAAGTCCTGAAAATTTCAAAACGATCATACATTTCGTTTAGAAGAAAACAAGGATTTCGTTTCTGATGTGTGAATTTGTGTATGTATGTATAAACGAGCTGAAATGTTTATAGAACCAGATCGCAGGGTTCAGGGTATCTCCTAGTCGGGCGGCCCCGACTAGAACCTTCTCACTTGTTTTATTATATTTATTTAATTTAATTTAATTTATTTATTTATTTGCTGCTTTGCGTTCTCACGTCGAATTTTATTTGGTTTGACCCCTGTGTCAATATGTCGAGCTGCAAAAAATCATGTACTTTCAAGCAGGCTGATAATTCTGAACCACCGCAATTTGTCAATTGCTGCCCCTCTACTTTCTACTTAGATCTTACACCTCTAAGCAGGTTTATGTCACAAGGTAGTCACTTAGGGCCTCTACAATATTACATGCTCTCATTCTAATGTATGCAGACACATTCTCTTAGCTATATGATTGATAATTTCCCATTGCAATATAAAGTTACAGAAGAGGATTTATTTCACGTTTCACTATAGATTCTTTGAGGATCTTGATCCTCTGACAGTTGGAGTGGTAAAGTTAGTACCAGCATTGCGGCAATAAAAGTTTCGAGCACGTATTCTAAGTCCGGTTCGTAGTAAATGCATACTCCTTAAATGAAGACAAACGTTTTTATTTTTTTTTAGACACATCAAAGGTTACCGTGCACTACATACTGTTCTTATAGGATCCGATAAAAATGCACGCCGATATTGAGACTATACCAGCGATTCACATACGTTCGAATCAATTATTTTGGACCAATACAAACATACTAGTGGCTACCGAAAAATAATTGTTAAGGCTATAACTTTAACATCAGATCAGACCACCAGTTCTTTTACAATCTGGACAACGTGCAATGCATGAGACTACGCAATTTTAGCAATCGGTGTGTCACGAAGTGATCTTTAAGGTAGTTGAGTCATTTATTGCGATGCATATTATTATCGTCTGACACACCAACATAGGCGATCAATAATAGTGTCCAACATTCCCAGAATGTAGTTGCTGGCTCAAGAAAACCTGCATTCCAGGCAGGCGAAAAGGCAGCTTTCACCACAATATAGCGATACCGACGGTACAGCCTGGAAAATTCTAGATAGGAGAGGATTCTGAAAGGGGTCTTAGATCAAGGCTCTCAGGTAAGATGGGGCTTTACCGGAAGAATACAGCAATACCCCGTACCCGCGTTCCCGGAAAAGGCAAATATAACGAGAAGTTTTGGCACGAGGGGCCGAAAAAGATAACGAAGAGTATGTCAGTGGAGTGAGAAAAGGGGAGGGATGACGGAAGCCAAACGGGTCTCGGTGAGAAGACGCAAGAAGGATGAAAGCGAAGAGATCGGCTAAGTTCGTTAAGGGCAAAAAAGGTCGAAACCAAACCATTTATAGCCGAAGGTGCTGTGTGGGATGGGGCCGACGAGTTTGGTCAAATAGTTGAATATGGCGAACAGACCAGGAGCAGCGAAAAACAGGTCTTATGGCTTAAGGAGCCGCGGCGAGTAGGGCCGACGTTGGCCAATCGCGGGCATAGCAAGGTTAAAAGGTAAAATATCGACATGTTTGACGAAGAGCGGCGAGGTGTCGAGCCTGAGGCCTATTTGTTCGACGTGATCACGGACCATATGGCGGTGAGAGAGTCCTTCGGGTGGGATTGCCCATTATGTTACAAAGATTCGGAGAAGTTTGCCAATTTTGTGACAGAGAACGGCCAACGGAATTCACAAGTCGGAGTGTTAGGTCATTGCTGATTTCGCTGGGAGTAGAAATACAGTACACGGTGCCATAGTGCCCACAGGAGAATCCCACCTTGTGAACGAATCGAACGGTGATAGCGATGATAGCGCATTATCGAAGACTAGCAAAGTTCTTGGGATGTGGTTTTACCCGAAGTATCCCTGGCAGATAATTCATGCAGGGAAAGGAAAGCCACCGACGAGGTGACACAGTTCGGCGCGATTACCCCAAAGGCCTCAGAGAAGGCTTTACGCCTCAGGCAAAATTTCCAAATGGTGAGCCAATCATAGGGATTATCGACAATAGAGTAAAACATCGATCGGGGAAAAAAAGCTAATGTAAAAAAAGACCCTGAACACACGCACTTCGAGGATACAGCACGAGTTCCATAGCGGGAGTGATTACAGGCGTGCTTGAGTGATTAGTGAATAAGGGGCAAAAGACAGGAGGTATACAACAGGAAAATAAATAAAATTAGCCAGAACTTGGCAGAACGAATGAGGTCCATCCTCGCTCAATATCCCCGCAGCCCGAACGAAGTGAAATTTCCAACGTTTGCGAGAAAGGGAATATTTTAATAAGTTAAAGACGTACAGTGATACGAACACAAGGGGTGAAATAGCTCACGCCAGCCCTATTGTGCGCACCTTTTAATCTTGTATCTCAGCTTCCTTACACTGTGTTTCCGGAGTTTACGTAAAATAACCCGACCCTTTCTTAACTAAGCAGTACAACTAGTACCTCTCTTCTTGCCATGACGTATTTAATGTTAATAGCAGATCCTTACAAGAATTTTATTGCTGCTTTGCAAATGTTGATTCTTTTAGTATAGTCTATGATCAAGCAGAGGTCCCATGTATCGCTCAGTATCTTTTGCGCAGTATAGAACACGACGGTGGCTTTCCTCACCCTTTTTTTAAATACAGTTTCCATGTCAGTTTGCTGTCTAGAACCACTCCGAAATATTTTATATTGTTCCTTGGTGTAAGTACCTCAATAGATTGTGTATCCAAGAGTCTATGGCTGAGCGAGTTTGTAGAGTTCTAAGGTTTCGCACTAGCGCTTCTGTCGACACATTGTTGATGTTAATGTTTAGGTACATGGCTAGATACGCACTTTCCTCTGGAGTTCTGGTTGTTTTTCTAGTATTTTCAACTCTATGGAGAGCTTGAATAGTTCTTGTCCCTCTTAACTATTTGTCAAGTTTTAACACGCCTATTTTGCTTGGTGGACAACATAGGCTAGCCCAATGTACCTAAGAGTGGGTAACCTCAACCCTGCTTTTAGACGGTACAACATTTTCTACACAAACAGTCTACACACTATTTTATATAAACATACACGCAACTGAGCGGCCTAGCCTGGTGTTATCGGCCACAAAGTACCCGGCCTTTCTGAAATGAGCTGATTTCAAATTTGACCTATTCCATGGCTTCGGTGATTCCCCCTTCCTTACGTTTACTCTTGCGTCATAATAATTTCCTTATGCTTGAATTTTAATTGACAATGTAAAACATAAAACAAGGGCAGTTAACTTTATCAGTCGCTTTTATTTTACATTTTGTCGACTTTAACTTAAAAAAAAGGAAAAAAAATAAAAGGAACGACAAAAAAATACCAAAAGAAATATAGAGAAGATGCAGATACCATACACCTCCTCGTCTGACCTCGCTCCCTATTCTACCCTATCAGAGCCTTACTCCTCACTCCTCTGTTCAATATCGTTTTCAATCTTGCTTGCTTGTACTCCGAAGAGTAGGTGTGTTAGGTATAGCGCATATAATGTTCTTATTACACTAAGTGACCGCACATCTGTACGGATCTTTGAAGTCTTATTGTCTGATCAACTTTCGAAGCAATTAATGATTTATATAGGTTTCAATGTGGTTTCTTTGGGTTAAAATAATTAGAATGGAGATCCGCTTGGGCTGGGAGATCAACTCTGATGCGCTCGTGATCTAAAAGATTGGGCTCACCGGTAACTCGCTTATTTTTAATGAAAACATAGAGAGAGTGTGAGTATCTCTTTCCTGATTGCGAATTTGAAAATGGGTTTGCACCCTCTAATTTAAATATATAATTAACTACACAAAATGTATCCAGAAGGCTCAAGAGGTGTGACTCTCTTTGACATCACTTCTATCCTGGATAGTGTGCTGAAATATTGTCATGTATTGAATAATAAATAATAAATAGCTGCTTATTCGCTCTTAGGCAAAGGACGAGCCAGATTGGAGAAAATCCTGCACAGGGTGTCCGATCAAGCTTGGTGCATGCCCGCCTTAAGAACCTTAAATGTGCTCATTTCTTCTTCGTAGAGGGTTGGACAAAGCAACGCATTGTACCGAATAGTACCTTGTGTATTGCTGGCTGAACATCGCCGTTGCTGCAACGCCGGCTTGCTTGCGCTTGAGGTCCGCCCGTAGATCGCTCTCCTAGTCCGGCCTCGATTGTGAAGCTGCCATACCAGAGTCGACCCCAGGTCTGGCAGGAAGTATAGAGTTGAAAGCTCTTAAGCCAAATTAACCAGACCCCAGGCACATCAAACTAGAAACGTTGCTGCTTGTAAACGGAACGAATTTTGAACAATAAAAAGCAGGAGGGAAGACTAGTAAGTAGAAACGACCTGTCGGTTTAAAGATTAAATATGACAACACATTTCGGCAACACAAATCACGACCCTAATGTTGTGTGCTTTTTCATCACATATTGTGAGAAGCAAACTAGGAATGGAATACTTGTGTTTTGCCAAATATATCGCATAGAGGCAATGAAAATTTTCCGGACCTGGAAACGATAAGATAAATAACCAATTAGAAATGAATCCTTGAACAATTGATTTCCAGTATATTAACAATGAATTCGTTTGGTATAATGCGTTAATTAATTTGTTGTTCGACAATTAGAAAAAATGGTAGCAAACATAATTTTAGGGCTGGACAGTCTAAGTATTCCTAATTGAATTGAAGGATTACAAGACGAAATGGGAACATCCATCTTCGACGCAACAGCTGACCAATCCGGCAAGGCAGTAATTTTAATTGATACTTTACGCGCAGACGAAATTGTTATCAAAAATATAAAATTTGTTCTTACTTGTAAATCTTAAATTCATATATTTGGAATTAAGTTTTTTATTTCAAAATATTTTGTTAAGGCATAACCGATTTTTGAAAGCGGTATATTTTCATCCCATTATGTAATCGCCAAAATTACAAATGATTATATTCTAAGGACATCGTTGACACTTGCTTTGCAATAAAGATTTACATAAGTTTACATTAATTTTAAACTTACGTGTTTTGGTATAATTCTCATTTTTAAATCGGAGTGTAATTTGAGGGACTTTTGATTTTTTGTATTTGTTTATTTATTTCTTGTTTTAAAGCAATAAAAATTAGGCTTAGATGTAAATTTGTTGGTATATCTAAACCTAAAAAAATTCATATGTATATACAGATAAAAGAGTGTTTATTTTAAATAGTCTTGTTTCTTTTGTGCACTTTGCTGGTTCAGAATTTAGAAGCAAAATTTCTGATTCTTTTAGGAAAATACCAATTGTCATTTTAAAAAGATATACAAAAATGTGAAATACAATGTTTATAACAGCCCTAGTTGAAATAAAAATAACTCATATATATATACATATGTATATGTAAAGCGTTAATTATAAACCTAATTTGTCAAAATGTTCCCAGTTTAATATGATTTATCAAATGCTTACAACAGAAAGTTTGGATATTCGGATATATAAAATTGGTAATACTATAAATGCCAAAATATTGCTAATAATAATAAATGCCAAAAGATGGACAAATTATTATGTCTCCTTGTTGTATGATTGACCAAATCTACCTAAACTTGGTTTATTGTCCAGCAACAATTACATTAATTGGCTGGACAGATTACCTCAATGATTATAAATTAAAGTTTGTATTGAATTTTTAATAATGTAAACAATACTCGAGTGTAAGTCTGAATTTACTTAATATTACTTACATATATTTATAAGTGGCTAAGTTAATACATATAATATATATACTAATATATATTTATATATATATATTAATAATATAAGAAAGTAAGAAAGTCATTATTTATAGCTTATTTTACATAATCATGATACATAAGTATAAAAGCAGTAAGTCGAATGTATACACATGTTTATGTACATTAATTAAGGTTGTAAATTTATCTATAATCCTTGCATATTCTCTCGGATAAATATACTTTGCTTTCATATGTATTTTTAAATAAATGTTTGTTCCTTTTAATTTTAGTTAATACATTATATGTGTATATCTTTTATATCATATTTATAAGTAGTTTTCATAATAAAAAATAGTTAAAAAGATTACATAATATATTTTTACAACTATTGGAAATTTGTTATAGATTGTTTAAACAGTAACATTAATGTTTAGAAAAAATAGCATTTTGAAATATCTAAATTTTATATGCGCGTTATATTGATTGCATCTGTTACTGATTCCCTTCTTAGAAGTTGTTTTGTATCGTTTTCTATTTCAATTGGCGATATTCCCGCACTGTGATCATTTAAATACGGAGTGTCTTCTTCCACAATTTTTTCGAGTAATATATCGCCAGAATTATTCAGGCCTGCGTGATTTATTGAATTCATTCTTTAGTTTTCCATACGTGACTCGTCAAAATTAACATTACCATTTCGGCCAACTATTTGACCATTAGATATATTTTCTGTAGAGCTGCAATGGACGACAGCAACATCTGTGGGAGATGGCGATCCATTTCGACCGCTTTTTTGCAAGGCTACAGCTTTTCGTGCATGACGTGTGGTTAATACTCCAGTTTCTACATCTCTTTCAAGGCGATGACCTTTGCATAAACATAAATAATTATTATAATATATGTCATATTTTGTTGAAATCAAAAAGAATAAGTGCGTGTACTACCTGAACGTGATCTAGTTAGCTGTCGTTGCACATAGTCTTCAAGATCCTCTTCCTCCTTTCGGCTTATTAGGCAGTTCAAAACTAATAAAAATAATCCTAATCCAAAGGAAAAAAGGCCAGTACATGTAACCTCATTCCACCATGCAGAGCTGGAGCCTATTAGGATTTTTAAATTTATTAAAGTCTATATTCTAGGAGTAAGCTTACTAAAAACGTTCCAGGACATAGCTTCATCCGGAATTATGCCAGCACCACATAAAAAAACTCCAAAAACAATAAAAACAATGCCAATATGCAACATTCCGATACTTGTTACGACCTAAAATGAAAATTTTAAAGTTCACTTCGTAGGAACGATCAACATGAGCTATGTAAGTATATTAACCTGGCTGTCCAACATTCCTGGTCCCGCCTTAACAGCATGATGGGGATGATTATATTTACGCCTTACAGATCCACTCGGTGAATGGAACGTCTCCCCACTTTCTGAGCTTTGAGTGCTATACCGCCTCTCTTTTGCTCTTTTCTGCTCATCACGACGTTTTCTTTGGCGCTTAATCGCCATGGCGGAGTGTATGCCCACGGAATGCATTTTTAAATCTTTTTTAATTAAGAAAAGGATATAAATATATAATTATAAAGTTATATAAAACACAAATAAACTTATAGAGTGGAAAATTCGATTATCATATCATCATATCATATTCTAAAAGGTAGCTCCTACACCATCCACCTTCAGGAGTTTTCAATAACATAGCTAAGTCATATCCAATCAGAGCCCACATATTGCTAATATGTTACTTGAACCCTTATACGTAAATCCGTATTGAAAAATTTCTGACCCCAGACTATGTTCATATTAGAATTAGTTTTGTTTGTTTAGTCGATTATTAACGTTAATCAAAAGAGACACATGATTTTTTATATTTGCTTTAACTTTAAATTGAGATCACAATAAACAACCAATATATAAAAAACTTTAAAAGCAGATCACGCATCGTCGTTTCAAAAAAAGATGACGGTCCAGGATAAGGTACTGGGTTAAAAAGTTGAATTCTTTTGGTTTTTCTCAGAAAGAGAAGATTTAACAAGCAAGGTTCCCAGGACTAAATAAAACAAGTGAGAAGGTGGGATGATTTACGCGACCATATTAAAACAAATTTGGTGCCTCTACCGTTTAAAGTTTAGGAGTTATGCTTAAAAAACACGGCTAAATCGACTTGGCTTCTGATGCTGATCAAGAATATATACACTTTATGGGGTCGGAGATGCTTCCTTATGCCTGTTATATACATTTGCCCAAAACTATTATATCCTTTTTTATCAATTTTCAGGGTATAACAAGTAAAAGCGTTGCTGTCGTTCACACGCGAGTATGTATCCACATTTCAGAACTGACAGTAAGACGGGCATTGCACTAAACCAATATACTTTTTTCGATTCGTGAACGAGTTAAGCGATACAAATTTTTGTAAATTAAGAAAGGTAGGATCCGATTATTGAAGCTGTAATTTCAGCTACAAAAATATTCTTTTACCAAGATCATTTTTCCAAATAAACTGTTTTGATATAGTATCAGCATGTATGTATTTTTTTATAAAAAGCTCGTATTTTGTATTGAACTCATTATCGATTAGTAGGTCAACATCAGTAAATTCCTCCATCACGGAGACGGGTCCCTTCACTCCTTCTTCGCTCTTTTAAGTTCACTCAACTCTGGAGCACTAAACGAAATTATCTTTTTAAGCAAGCTGCCAATTACTTAAAATTGTATCCCACTTTTTAGATGTTTCAACTTTACAATCGTGACGTTTAGCAAAATATTTAAGATTTACAGATCACTACTTAAAAAGATCATTGAAATGTATTTAGAAACTAAGGCACAAGTTTTTGGGATGTTCTGTAGCTCTAGCTCTTATAGTCTATATGCTAAGAAACCCATGGGTTTAAATCGATTTTGAAAAATTTTAATGATATTAATTTATATTAACTCTAATTGTTGCAGGTTTTATTCTTTTCAATGGGTTCAGGGTTTAATTAAATTATGTTCTTTGCGTATGATGAACGAGAGCCAGCATTCCGTATTTATTTATATACCCTGAACCCATTGAAAATGGGTAAAACAGGGTATAATGGTTTTGTGCAAATGTATGTAACAGGCAGAAAGAGGCATCTGCGACCCCATAAAGTA
>SCDY01001465.1:0-28432 GCA_004143825.1 Drosophila micromelanica
CAAGAATCTTTAGCCACTGCTGTCGCATAATCTACGCCATAATGGCCTGTACCGACTATTAGTTGCTTATTTGTAGGCTTTGCATAATAGCTATGCACAAAATAGAAGCGCCCTTCATCAGGTATATTATGCCATATAGGATGACTAATATTTTGCTTCACCTCATTCCACCCCATATGTGGAACTTTTAAGCGCTCACCATTTTCTTCATGAAGGTCTTTACCAAAAAACTTTACGTGTCCTGAAAATAAGCCGATACAATCAACACCGCTATTTTCTTCGCTGCTATCAAACAAAGCTTGCATACCAACACAAATACCTAAAAAAGGGCGTGTGCCACTAATTTCTTTAACTAGCGTATCAAAGCCTAATTTACGAATTTCTGCCATGCAATCACGTATTGCACCCACTCCCGGGAATACAATACGGTCAGCTTCTCGAATAATAGCTTTATCACTTGTTACTAACACCCTACCGGCACCCACATGCTCTAGTGCTTTAGCAACCGAATGCAAATTTCCCATGCCATAATCAATAACTGCTATTGTTTGCATTACAAACACCCTTTAGTTGAAGGTATTTGATCGGCCATTCTCTCATCAGACGCCATCGCCATACGCAAAGCGCGACCAAAGGCTTTAAATACGGTTTCTATCTGATGATGAACATTTGTGCCACGCAAATTATCAATATGAAGTGTCACTTTAGCGTGATTAACAAAACCTTGGAAAAACTCAGAGAATAATTGGACATCAAAATTCCCAACTAAATCGCGAGTAAAAGGGACATGCATCTGCAACCCAGGGCGACCAGAAAAATCAATAACAACACGCGACAAAGCCTCATCTAATGGAACATAAGCATGCCCATAACGATAAATACCTTTCTTATCGCCAATTGCTCGATTTACCGCTTCACCTAAGGCAATACCAATATCCTCAACACTATGATGATCATCAATATGAGTATCCCCATTGCATGCCACATCCAAATCAACCAATCCATGACGTGCGATTTGATCTAGCATATGCTCTAAAAAAGGAATACCTGTGTTAAAATTAGTCTTGCCCGTACCATCAAGATTAATAGATATCATTATTTGCGTTTCTTTTGTATCTCTCTTAACAGTTGCGCTACGCTCAGCCATTATTGCTCCTGCCCACAGAAATATTTATTATAACTAAATGTAAAAATAAATGCGTTATCTTGGGTAAAAAATATAGAATAATTAGTTTAAGGTACTATACTGTATAGTAAATCGCATCAAAATGGAAAAATTTATATGAAAGCCATAAAATACCTATGCTACTTCATTATAGGATTTGTTGTTTTAGTCCTAGCTTTATTTGCTGCACTCGTTCTATTCTTTAATCCGAACGACTACAAAGACCAAATTCAAAATCTTGTTAAAGAAAAAGCAGGCATACACCTTGAAATCAAGGGTGATATAAATTGGACATTTTATCCTTGGCTAGGTTTATCTATACAAGATACGAGCGCCTCTAGCTTAACAACACTTGATAAACCATTTGCAAAAGTGAAAGAGCTCGATCTTTCAGTAAAACTATTGCCCCTCTTTAAAGGCAATATTGAAATGAATGATATCAGCATCACCGGCATTGATATCAACCTAGAAAAAGAAACTAACGGTAAAACCAACTGGGATCAAGTAGGACAACCTACAACAGCAGATACCTCTACAACACCGTCAGACAAAACAGATAAAGAAACACCAAAAGAAAAGTCTACGGGTACGGAGAACCTAAACTTAAATATTCAAAGTATCACCATCAATGACACAAAAGTAGCCTATAACGACTACCAAACCAATCAAAGCTTCAAAGTAAGCAACGTTCACTTATCAACAGGTGCTATTAGCATCGGCAACCCTGTTATTATTAAATTTGGTGCCGATTTAAATAGCTCACAACCTAAGCTAGCAACTTCCTTTAATCTTGAAAGCAAACTAGTCTATGACCTTGATGCTGAACGTTATGAAATGAGAGATTTACAACTAACAAGCAGCATTTCAGGCGATATGTTTAATGGTAAAACCGTAAAACTAAATGCCAAGGGTGACTTAATTGCCGATCTCAAAGCCAATACGGCGGCATGGAACAAACTAGACCTAGCGCTAGATGACCTAAACTTAAATGGTAACCTTAACATAACCAACCTAACAAATAATCCCGCTGTAAAAGGTAGCATTGCCGCCCAAACATTTGATCTCCACAAAGTATTAACTGATATTGGTGTTGTATTGCCTGATATGACAGATAGCAAAGCACTGACTCAAGTAAGCTTTTCTACCAGCATTACCGCCTCTACAAAAGCGGCTACGTTAAGTAACTTAAATATCAAACTAGATAATACCAACCTAAATGGCAGCGTAGCCATTACTGATTTAGCAACCCAAGCTATAAAAATCCAGCTAAAAGGCGACACAATTGATGTCGATAACTACCTGCCACCGGAAAAGAAACAAACCCAAAAAACAGCCTCTACAACCACAGGGCAAGGCAAACAAGTTACTGTAAACCAGCCTATTTGGAGTACTGACCCAATTGTTGACACTAAAATGCTACGCAGCCTAAATATAGATGCCGACATAGCATTTAATCAACTAACCGTTAAAAAACTACCATGGCAAAACCTAGCACTAAAAGCGACGGCTAAAAACGGAGCCATCTCACTACAAAACGCTGGCGGTAAATTATTTGGTGGTGACGTCAACCTAAAAGCAACCATCAATACCAGCGCCAACTCATTACAAGTAAACTTACAGCCTACTGTAAAAAATCTACCTGTTGAAAAAGTACTACAAGCACAAGGAGTTGAAAAAGAGTCTATCCGTGGTAGCTTAAACCTATCAGGTAATTTACGTACTAATGGGCTAAGCCAAGCTAGCCTAATTCAAAACCTAAATGGTACCACCAGCTTTGCTATAAATAACGGTGCTTTAGTTGGTGAAAACTTTGATTACCAAGTATGTAAAGCCGTGGCCTTAGTAAGAAAAAAACAACTAACGGCTCAGTTTAATAAAACCGAAACCATCTTTAAAGAACTAAAAGGCACCTTCAACTTCACCAATGGTGTTGCTAGTAATCAAGACCTTATCATTGCTATTGCAGGCTTTGAAACAAAAGGCAAAGGTAGCTTTAACCTAGTGACCATGATGGTAGACTACCAAATTGGTATAACTCTTACGGGCGAACAAGATATCAATGGTGATACAGCCTGTAAAGTAAACAAAGACGTAGCAGATATAGCATTCCCGCTCCTTTGTAAAGGTTCTGTACTCGCCGGTGGAAACCTATGTGGTATTGACTCATCAGCAATTGGGCAACTTGCCCTAGATGCAGGAAAAGCAAAACTTAAAGAGGAAGGTACTAAAGCAATAGACAAGGTATTAAACAAAGAGAAAGAAAAGCTCAACAAAAAGCTAGGTGATAAGCTGGGCGACAAACTAGGCGAAAAGCTAGATGACAAAGCAAAAGGACTATTAAATGGCCTGCTTAAGTGATCGACAATAGCTTTGCTGAACAGGTGCTTGCATGGTACGACCAACATGGTCGCAAGCACCTCCCTTGGCAACAAGACATAACACCTTATAAAGTGTGGGTTTCTGAAATCATGCTCCAGCAAACCCAAGTGTCTACCGTTATCAACTACTACACCCACTTTATGCAAGCACTTCCAACCATCAAAGCATTAGCAGAAGCACCACAAGACGAAGTACTCCACCTATGGACAGGGCTAGGCTACTACACCAGAGCAAGAAATCTACAAAAAACAGCACAAATCATACAACAAGAACATAAAGGTCAATTTCCAAACACCGTAGAAGCACTATGCACACTACCCGGTATAGGCAAATCAACAGCTGGCGCCATTGTCAGCTTAGCCATGAGCAAACGCGCCCCCATTCTTGATGGCAATGTTAAGCGTGTGCTTTGTCGCTACTTTGCCGTAGAAGGCTACCCCGGTGAAACTAAAATAGCCAATAGCCTATGGAACATAGCAGAACAACTAACCCCCAGTAAAAGGGTAAACCACTACACACAAGCTATGATGGATATGGGCGCAACACTTTGCACGAGAACAAAACCTAGCTGCCTCATATGCCCCATACAAAGCGGCTGCCAAGCAAAAATACAAGATAAAATAGCCAACTACCCCACAGCCAAGCCTAAAAAAAACCTACCTCAAAAAACCGTTATCATGCCTTTATTTAAACACCAAAATAACATACTGCTATACCAACGCCCCAATACAGGCCTATGGGGTGGACTATGGAGTCTACCCGAACTACAAACCGAGCAAGAGCTTGAGCAATACGCCGCAAGCAACCACCTTACCATCATCAAACAACAACCACTTGAAACGCTCACCCATACCTTTAGCCACTTTCAACTAACCATAAAACCCTACCTAATAGAAATAGCATTAACCTCAAATAAACTGGCTGAAAACAACCAAATCTGGTATAACTTACACACCCCACCTCGTTTGGGCTTAGCCGCACCAGTAAAAAAACTACTGGCTAAAGTCATATAATAACCAGGAGAACCGCAATGTCACGCATGGTTTTTTGCCGTAAATACCAACAGCAACTAGAAGGGCTAAACACCCCCCCCTATCCAGGCCCAAAAGGCTTAGATATTTTTGAACATATATCACAAAAAGCGTGGCAAGAATGGACAAAAGAACAAACCATGCTCATCAACGAAAAAAAATTAAACATGATGAATGCAGAACATCGTAAATTTCTGCAACAGCAAATGGATAACTTTTTTGCAGGAAAAGAGCACGAAAAAGCAGAAGGCTACGTACCTCCTAAAAATTAAATAAATTTTCTATTAAATACTTGACATCAGTCTCTAAAAGCAGTTTAATAGCGACCCATTGCTCGGATAGCTCAGTCGGTAGAGCAGAGGATTGAAAATCCTCGTGTCGACGGTTCGATTCCGCCTCCGAGCACCATATATAAAGCCTAGTTAATTGATATAGCTAGGCTTTTTTTATTGCTCGGTGCAAATCTGGTGCAGGCAGAAAAAGCGCTAGGCTTTTTCTAACTCTTTTAACGCGGCTTCTTTTAAGAAGTTAGAGCGTGTTTTATATTTTTCTTTGTTATCTTCTACTGCCATATCAATACGACTTAACAAGCCCTCTGGAAGAGAAGCGTTAAACCTTACTTGCTGACCAAGATAAGGATTAATATCAAACTCTACATAGGCCCACGTCCCGTCGGCATATTCAGCATTAAACTGATGTTTTTTAATATTAGTAGCCAACGGAATAGGATCACCATCCTCTATTAAACCTTTAAAATGTAAGTCTAACGCTTCTTTAACATTCTCCAATGCTTCATCTATATCAGCACCACCAGAGAAACAACCCACCACGTCAGGCACCGTTACGCCATAGCTTCTATTATCATCTGTATGCAATACTACAGGATATCTCATTTATCTGTCTCCTTGAGGCAGGTCATTTAAGACCTGCCTGCTTATAAATACTGTTCAATGTTCCTTTTGGTATATCTTTTTGTGGATGTTTTATTGTTACTCTGCCTTTCTTATCTGGATGTTTAAACTGATGATGGCTACCTACTACATTCACCCGTTCCCATCCATCCCTTTCAAGCATCCTAATCAATTCCTTACTATTCATATCACCTCCTTATGTCTATTATTATACATCATAAAACACAAAATACAATATTTAATTGTGTATTTATTTAAATATATTTACTCTTTTTATTTTACTTATGTGTGTATATGCGTTATAATATACACATAAACCACCACGGAGTAATAACATGAACTACGAAGCAACTATACTAAAATCTATATTCTCAGAACTATTAATAATTGATATTAGCCGCAACCCAAGCGATAACTATCAACTTAAACAAGACGCTAGCGAGAACGTGTGGGCTGCCATAATGACCTTAGAAAAAAACAGCGTCCACACCTACCAAATACAAACATGCATTGACGAACTATCCTGCGCTATTGGTTTTTTAGAAGAGATACAAACAAAAGACGATATCAGCCACATAACATCAGAAATAAACAGAACTATCGATATGCTAAAAAGAGAGATCCACTAGGATCTCTTTTAACCTAAAAACACTAGAAAAAATAAATTAATTATATATAATTAATGGCTTATATTAATTAAGGAGAATTATATGGGTAGTCTTGTAAACTGTAAACCAGTCCGCAATATCAAATTCAGCTCTCAAGGTAAAGCCGCATTAAATAATATAGGAAGACAACTTTCAGATGCTCAGATCGGGTCAATACTGTTAGTATCTTCTACCTTTCACGGTATATTTACAAAAACTTCATCTACCTTAGGAATTGCCGTAAACGTTGGAATGTCTGACTGGGAAGGCATTGCACAAGCCTCTCAAAACTGGCCTAATACGGTGCAACAACTAATCGCTAGAGATGCACGTATGATGGAGATTAGTACAACAGGACAAGAATCAGAATTCTGGGGGGAACTTGCAAGATGTTTAAGAGGATATTAATAACTAGTATTTTTTTAGGATCCTGTCTAAATTCGTTTGCTTATCAATTATTAGACGAAAGTCAGACCGTGATACAACAAAAACAGCTAGCATCTGCTTTAGTTGAAAAGGCAAAAGAGAACTATCTAGCGAAGGTTCAGGAGTGTTTAGATGCCTCCAAGAAAAATAGTTTAACGCAGAAGAGCCTTTCAAATATTCAGTTAAATGAAAAAGAACTCAAAACAGTTATTCTGTATTTTTCAGCAAAAACATTAAAATCCTGTGTAGGGGAAGCAGAGGATAAATACTTAATGGCAGAAATGGTGGCGAGAGGGTTTAATGTTGACGGCTATTCCATACAAGATGATCCGGATGCAGGTGGCATTCTTGCAACAGGTGCCTCCTTATCCTCAAATCTTATTAAATATATGCCAGACTACCTAGCCATTGACGCTACTAAACGAGGAAAACTAGAAAACATCCCTGCATTAAATACCGGTTTTGATCTAGATACATCCATTGTTAATCTATTAAAAAAATAATCTTAATCAGCAAAATCGATAAGGTTAATTTATCATAAGGTTAAACCAAAAAACAAAGGACAGCCAAGCTGTCCTCTATTCTTAAAATAGTCCTCCCGAAAAACTCACATCAAAGTTAGTTATAACAACCTCTGTAGACTCTTTAGCCTCATTCACTCGCTGATTACCCACCGAATAAACTATTTTTAATTCTTCAAAATAATGTCCATCAAAGGCCTTTCTAATATCCGGATGATCATTTAAGCTTACCATTACTTTACCTTTACAGGATTTCATGAAGGCACTCATTTTTTCATATTCCTCATACGGGAACTGGACTCCATAGCCTGCCATTTCCCAATAAGGTGGATCCAAATAAAAGAATGTATGACTTCTATCGTATTTTTCACAACAAACTAACCAGTCTAAGTTTTCTACATAAGTGCCTGCTAATCTTTGCCATGCTGAAGACAAACTCTCTTCAATTCGCATTAAGTTAAATGCAGTACCAGTGGTTGCTGTTCCAAAACTAGGATTGGTAGAGCGCGCACCAAAGGCATGTTGCTGCAAAAAATAAAACCTTGCCGCACGCTGTATATCGGTCAACGTTTCTGGTCGTTTCATTTTCTCCCACTCAAATATTTGACGAGAACTCAATGCCCACTTAAATTGACGAACAAACTCTTCTAAATGGTTCTGCACCACCCGATAAAGATTAACTAAATCGCCATTAATATCATTAAGCACTTCAGTTAATACTCGCTGCGGTTTCATAAAATAAAGTGCTGCACCTCCTGCAAAAACCTCTACATAACATTCATGTTTTGGGAATAAGGGGATTAATCTATCAGCAAGTCTACGCTTGCCACCCATCCACGGAATAATTGGATCCATACTTTCTGTTCTCTGAATTTTAAAGACTACTGCAGGTACCGCTGCGAACTATTTATATTGGCGTATAAATAGACTACTCAACTGCTCTTTTAAAATATTCTTGACAGGCATTTAACTGCTTAATCGCCTCATCTCCGCGATTAACTATTCGGATAATAGCTGCAGCATCTCTTGGGTCAATGTCGGCTTTTGTTCCTTCATTACCCAAGCAGGCGGAAGTTGCACTGTTGGACATTCGATCGCTACCGACCGAACCGACGGAGGTGACTGCAATGCGCAACCTACGTTCAGAACTAGCCAAGGCATTAACAAGCTGATTATTTTTAGCTTTTTCATTTTCTAACTCCTGAAAGGCTTTTATTTCAAAAGCGTTTAATTTTTTTTCAATCTGTTGTCTTTTTGTTTGTAACTCATTTAGTTTTTGGTTAGCAACTCGATCTATATCGCTTAATTGTTTTTCATACCCAGAGGTTATCTCTGCTACTTTCCTACCATAGACCAAGCCATTCACTTTCCAACCCACAAAAAATGATGCTATGATTAAAACAATACCCAACCCTATAGCACCAATAAGTTGGTATTTTTTTGTTAGTTCCATAAAACAACTCCTAAAGGAAAAGCAAAGCATGAAGTTCTTAGTCCTACTTGTTATACCCTTTTTAATAATTGGCTGTGGCAAATCAGAAGAAGAAAAAAAACTAGATCAAGCAAAAGCACAATTCATGGCAATGCAAGTTGAAATAAACCAAAAAGCTGCTTGGAGTGAAACTGGAAAAATCTACGACGCACTAAGACCCAAATTATTACAACAAATCACTAACGGTGGAAACTGTAAAGGCGCTACGCTAACCAATACACTATCCACTAAATACGTTAAAAATGTATACGTTAACGATCAATGCGAGATCATTATAAGTTTTATAAAAAGTGCTTTCACACCAGATCTAAACGATCAAATAATAACTTTCGCTGCAGAAAATCCACCTCTCTGGAAATGCAAACTCAGTAAAAAATATAACGAACCTGTAAACTTCCTGCCCAAAGCCTGTCAATAAATAAATCATTAAAGCCAGCATAAGCTGGCTTTATTCAACGTTAATAGGCACCTCGGCCACCGATCACTGCACACCAATAAAAAAGATAGCACTTCCATTTAGGTTCTTTTAGCGCAAGCATTCCATCAAGAAGCGCTTTGTCTGCCTCTTTCTTGGTCTTGATCGCATGTTCGTACATATAGTCATGTACGATGGCAGCCTTGGCATAGTCGTCAATCGGTGGGAAAAGTATCCAAAAGATCCGTGGGATACTTGCACCGTCTGAAACATAGCCTTCTGGAATAGTTAAACATTCACCTCCCTCTTCTTCGTAATAAAAAGAAAAAGGCTTGTAAACTTTTAAGTGCCGTTTCTTTAATAAAGTAACTACAGGCGACTCCGTAAAACTACTCATATTAAGCCACCACTCCGGAACCCTGAATAAACATTTCATCGACCTGTTTATCTGTTAGATCAAACAAACGCTGTGCCATGCTTATCAATGCCGAGTCACGTCTAAATTCTTGCGCCGTTTCCCACGCTGTTTTAGCAGTAATATTTTCAATACTATCATCAGGCAATGATTGAATATAGTCATTAGTTACCTGATACAATGTTTTATCACCCGCTGCTGTTTTTGCTAGTCTTAATACTGTCATGGCTTGAAAACGACTCAGCGCGAAAGGAATTTTAGCTTTAAATTCTGCCTCATCATTTTTAACCCATTTTTTTCCGTCCCACTCATCATAAATAGAAGACGGTTGTAATTTAGTTAATGTTTTTGGAATAGAATCAAAATTATTAACTATAACCATTTCTTGCGTCTCTGTTGAATAATATATCCCCCTAGTATCTTTAACTTGGGATACTTCATTATCTCTATACACCCAAACATAACCTTCTTTTTCTTTTAACTCATCATCCAATATCAAACCATTAGCCGGAATAACCAAGCCAATACCGGGTACATCTTCAAAAACTGATTGCTCAATAACTCTACTCGTAAAGTCATATAAATAATGAGGCATAAAAAACTCCTGAATTAAATAATTTTAATATAAAACGGATACGCAATATTTTTCGGTCTTGTTTCAGAACCCACTCTAGGCGTACCATTTTTCTTATCTGTTTGAATCTCGTTTGTCCTATCGCCCCACCTATTTGAGCCGCCAAAACCTATATGACCTACCCCGCCATATCCTTGAGTATGCCACCCAGTAGTATCATTAGTTCCAGATAAAATAACATGCCCATGTCCTTGCAAGTTATCGGCTTGATAAACACCCACTGAGCTTAAGGCAAGATCAGGTACCATACGAATAAATTTAGTTCTGCCGTCAGGTAATCGAAACGTATTTATGCCATCGCCATTAGTAAAAAAGCCCGAGTGATCTTCAGAAAGAGTTACGGATGATTCATTAATAAAATTAGTTGATGCAACAGCGGCATCAAATAGCCACGGATACTTTGTTCGATCTAAATAACTACCTATTAACGGCATATACCCACCCGGCGGAACGAAAGACCCCGCCACAGGAACGATAGATAATAATGGCGTTTTATCTAAGGCATCCACTTTATACCAGCCCTTCAGACCATCACCCACAATCGTCCAGTAATCGCCTGCACCCATTAAATAAAAGAAGCCATAACCTCCGCTATTAAATTGGGTATTAAAATAGATCACCTCTCCCGTCGCTGATTTAATCATGACTTTTTGTGCAGAGTTATCAATTCTATAAACTGTAACTCGAGTGAGCTTGTTTATTTCGTTGCTTTCTGGAAGCGTAAGCACAACGTCGTTTAACGATGCATCAATTAAAATTAATCCCAACTGCTCATTGGTTAAATTGGTTGAAATATTAAATTTATTAATATTAGCTAGCGCACCAATAGCAACAGGCTTATCTTTAATATCTCCCCAACCCGATAAAGACTCAGGCATTGAATCTGTAATTAACGCCTGTATTGCCGTTAGTAATTGATCACTTTTGTCTTCAGACGGTTCTAGCAACTCCGGTGTATCAGATACTTTTTTAGCTGCATCCATTACACTTAATATTTCATCAGTTACTTGGTTACCCCACTTAGCCGCAATCAGACTACCTTGCTGCCCCGTAACAGGGTTTTCATCAATAAAGCGATCACCTACTAAACCGATCCCCTCTACACTTTTTGGAAAATCCATACTAATCTCCGTAATCAAAAACAACTAAAGTATGCGCGGGAGCATACCGTTTAATAACACATTCAAGCGCTGAACCAGGCGACTCACCGAAACAATTTCCAAAAACCCCTGCGCCAAAGCGACGTTTGGTTCTACGCTTCTCGCCTGTATGTAACACCCACACGAACTGCGCAGCCCACGACCCAAAATGCGCCCGACCAAAGCGAGCCGCGCGGAACCGTGGCGATCGAAACTCAGTAATATAAGCATTAGGATAACCTTGCTGTTTCGCTAGATTTAAAAAATAGGCAGGGCTTTGCCCACCCACTGCAATCATGCGTAAAAAAACCGCCAAGCGGCGGTCTTCAAAAATCGGTGTGTCACCCAAGCAGGGATCGGGCAGATTCATTACCTCTTCCCAATCAGGTACTAACTCAAACAAGGTACTGGGATCCATCTCGTTATAAAGATCACGTGAGCGTTGATCAATACGCGCGAATTCTTCAGCCAACGCATTAATAATCTGTTCTAACTCAGGGATGTTTTCTTTATCCCAAGCAGGGCCATGAGGCAATAGCCTTGTTATTTGTTCGGCATAATCCTTGGCTGTTCTTATTGCGATAGCCATTCAATCCCTCCAAAGATCAATATTTCATTCTTTTCACAGGTGACGTTGTCCAGCGGGTAATCTATGCGATGATCATTTTCCCCTTGCGAAATACTGATGGCTTCTGAAATATGCGTACGAAGCAACGTACTACCCAACCCCGCTTCGCGGTAATGTAAGTCCCGTAAGCTTTGTTCAACCGTTGCACGAACAGCAGGCGTATCTGGATTAATCCATAACTTATAATTAATTGCTTTAGTTTGCGGACGTAGCGCATATACTTGAGCAGTAACTGGGCGCACAGCTTCTAAATGAGACTGTACCGCAGCAAGGTCTTGATCGGTAGGAATAGGATCAGCAGCACCGTCCTTTAAAAAGAACACACCCACCGTACCAAGACCAAGCCATCTAGCGACACACCACGCCCGTGTTACGCCCTCAACCTCTAATGCCCACGTTACATAATCATCAGCACTACCACCATGAGGAATAACACGGTAGGATCTAATCACGCGTTGTCTTAACGCTTCGATCGTCTCTTGGTCAGCTCCACCACGCACCAGATCAGCGGTAACTGTAAAGGTATTATTAATAGCATATACTGGTGAAACTAAAGATAACTCAGCAGCTTCAGCTAAATCACCATCAATACCCGCTAGTACTGCCTTAACAGCGATAACGCCTTTGCCATTAGCATCAACCGTAGAGGCTTCGGTGGTTAGGTATTGCCGACCATTAGTTGTCTGTAATAGAACATCCTGCCCAACAATCGCTGATGGTTTCCCTGTAAAGCTAACATAACCTGTACTAGCAACCGCTGCTTTACGACCAACACCAAGCCTTAATATCGCTTGACGTTCCAGCATATCTTCATCAGCGGTATCAGGCAGAATTTGCTTAGCGATCCATGAAAGATAGCCTTGCAATCCGTAGGCTGTCCCAGCATGAACACGGGATAATACTTGCGCATCACTTTGCCGCACACTCTTTGATGATAAATCATTATTAATGCGCTGGATAAGTTCAGGCAAAGTTGGAATACTAAACGGCATTTAGGTTGCTCCACATGTCATTAACAATATAAACAGCTTTATTACTTTTTAAATCGCAAGTAACTATCGCTTTTAGTTGATCCAGACCGACTCTTGATAGTTCAACAGTAAAATCAATTACAATAAAATCGTCCTTTAGCCACTGCAGTGCTTCTTCAATATAGCGCCTTGCATCCTTTATGGTTTCATTGGTTAGCTTTCGTCTGGCCAAAAGCCATAAACGCGAACCTATCTTATGATTATTAACGGGCGGATAACTATCACCCCACCAGCCCCACTTCTGATCATCATACGGATCGTCCTCTTCGGCTCTGCGCCATGTAAATAAACTAATCTCAACCAGACGATTAATCACTTCTGTTTGATCTTGCTCGGTTAAATAGGTCATTTGATCGGCACTCCCGAAGTAGCACCACCCGCCTCTACTCCGTCATGAACATGATTAACAAGGCTTACTGAGTTAGCAATGACATCACCGGTAACTTTAACATTCCCAGTGATTTCAATATCACTGCCCACTAGTTTTATAACAGCACCACCCTGGTTATAAATAGCCACATCACCTTCAGCAAGACCTGTGACACGACTACCGCGTCCCGCTATACAGATAATCACAGGGTTACTTCGATCACCGCCCGCAAAGGCAACAATGCCCTCACTACCTGCAGGCGGGTGAGAGGTAAAACCGAAAGGTTCATAATGTTCTACGCCATCCTTAATCTCGCCACTGGTTACCTCCACCTGCATGGTTTGCATCGGGGTGTCCGCACTGGTTAGAATGGTTTTACAAAACCCTAAAAACTTAGTTAATAATGCCATATCAATCCTTTGGCGGTATGTAATCAGCAGGAATCAGGTATTCAAACCCGTCTGTACCTTTTACTTTCGCCGTTTTTTTTGGTTTATTGGGTTTAGGCAACGCAGCCTCTGGCGGTGCCACTCTTAGCTGAGTAATCAATCCACCATCATCTAAACGGTAGCTGACCTCCATGATCAGCATGTCACGATCAAATCCCACCAGAGGATCAATCACCCGGACAATCGTATTAACTGCCCATAAATTGCCAGTACCATCACGCCAACCGTTAACTTCATAGACTGCCTCTAATGCTTTACCCATCCGATGACTGGCTTCCCAATCAGCACGATCAGTAGCTTTTTGGTTATCTACTTGGCCATTTTGTTGAATGATCAAAATACGTTTACGCGTTGACCTTGGATCACTCGCTTTACCTTTAACTGAGGCATTATTGCTACTTTGAGCAATGGTTCGGTATTCAGAATACACCTCACTAAAATCAAGCTCAGCACTACCCGATAAAATATTCTCACCCACTACGAGCTGCGTAGAGGCATAACCCGCACTGGCTACCTTGGCAATCACCAACCGCCCCTGTGGATCATCAGTGGCAAATTCACGAGTAATATTTAATAGCCGATTAATTGAATCAAAAACTGTCTCACCCGGCTCTATTGCATGGTTAGCGATACGCTCTTTTTCTTTATCTTGCTTTGACTCAGAAACGCTACTCACCCCAGCTACTATTTTAGCCGCTTCAACAGCCTGCTTTTTTTGTTTATCTTGCTTGGACTGATCCACTACATCAATATTATAAGGCTTGCATAAATCAGTAACGATCTGCACTAGATCTTGTTGTCGCCACTGCCCCTGCTTGCCATCTTCGGTAATGGCTGAGCAATCCACCAGATCAGCAGTTAAACTACGCCCCGCAACGGTCAGCGCAATACTGGTACCTGTGTACTGAATAGGTGTTGCAAAGATATAACCCGTTAATACAAGATCATTACCAATATACACTTGGCATTTCTGCCCCGCTTCAGGCGGACGATGTACAGTTGCGCTCGGCCACTGCCATGTAATCGTTAAACTAAAGTCACGAGCCATACGCTCAAGCCCTGCACTAATTGATACAGCCGTCCATCCGTCCCAATTCATGCCATTGAAACTTAGGCGTACTTTATTGGCATTATCGACCATACTAATTACCCGTTATCTGTAATGGCTCAGGATTAATAAAGTTCCGTTGAATAACTTTATTACGCTGATCAATCTCTTGGTGACGAGTTGCATCACCAAAATGCTCGTAGGCTAAAACTAAAGAGCTTGTCACCGTTAACGGAGTGATTTTTTTTAAACGGACTCCGCTTGCCGCTACTGCATTTAAGTGATCGGTTAGCTTTTGCCGATAATCATTTAATAGCGGGTATTCTGTAGGCGATAAATTTTGCGAGGCTTGCCAGATAAGATCGAGTACTTGCCCGCGAATATCCATCACATCCTCAACAACAGGCACCTGCGGATATTCAATGGGTGTTATTGTCTGCTGCTCAACCGAAGGACTCGCTGCATGCGTAACAGAACCATCCGCTACTGGCATAGAAGCCAGCTCATCGCCAATAGCAATAATTAAAATCTGCTGTACTAGTTTATTAACCGCTGTTACAGCACGCTCTGTTTCACTCCCCGCGACTACCGTTTGAGTAAACAATAACTCTGACTGAATTAAATACCCACCCGCATTGGATAGAGTTTTAGTGTAGCTTGAGCCATTATTACTATTAAACCGATCAACAATCGTCGAGGCTTGATTATAGTAAGCGTTCACCATGTCTGTAAAACGATCAGGCGTTCTAATAATGGTATCAACAAAATCGGTAACCGAGCCGATTTCATTAACCACCTCACCCAATACCTCTTGAATGACATTAAAGGCATTATTAACGCCCTGAATAACCGCACGAACATTGACCAAACCAGCACTGATGCTATCAAACACCTCTAAAAATGAGCCAAGCCCAGCCTGAGTGATTAAGTCCCGCACCTGTGATAATAACCATGAGGTATTAACACTGGCACTGGGAAATGCTTGCGGAAAATAGGGAATAAACTCAATAGTAAAGTAAGCAATACCCTGTTCGCTGCGAGACTCGGTGCAGTCAATATCACCTACGCAGACATCAACACTGCCCATCCAAGGATGGATAAATTGTCCGTGTCCCTCTTGTTCTAACGCATCTAATAGTGCATCGCGTTCATCATGATAATTATCACCAACTACAAAACCTCGGATATTACGCAAGTTAGCGGCTAGCCCTAAATCCTCAAAGTAATTTTTATCACGCTGTGGATATTGATGGTTTTGGAAACGTCGACCACCTTTACGACTAGAAGTATCCAAATAAAAAGGCACACCTCTAAAGGAGGCTTTTTCACCACGCTCATCTTTGTATGACATTGTTATTGCTCCATTACCCGACGACCGACTTTTTGATTTACTTTAAGATCCACACCTTGACTTGGTTTGGCTTGCTCTACACGCGTACCGGGCGGTGCATTATTAAAATTAATATCAACACTGGCCGCCATTTTATTCCCCTGCGGGTTAACGATACTACTAGGTGTACTCACAGTGGGCGGACTAGTTGACGGGGCTGGAAAATGCATAATCTCTGGATTATCCTGATCTTTTATTGCTGAAGGCAGGCTATAGCCCGTACCGCTATAATCCAATGTTGCCAACCGTTCTTTCTCATCCGCATCTGAGGGTTCTGCAAAGTTAAGCATTGCCTTCGCATTGTTAATTGCTCCTATGATCGCATCTACCTTTTTCATGATGCAGTCATAAAAATCATTAAACATTTTGGTTGCACTCGCCCATAGATTTTTAAAGAACGGAGCAATTGTTTTCCAATTAGCAATAATCAATCCCGCCGCCAATGCTATACCTCTGATGAGTAGCCCCATCGGCGACAGACCAAGCACTGTATTCATTAAACTTAATGCTTTTGTCACCCCATAGACTGCTAATTTAGCGCCGATAAAGGTCGCACCAACAATGGCAATTTGTTTGACAAGCTCAGGATTATCACGGATTAAATCGCCAATTATGCCAACGAATGGGGTAATAGCAGTCACTACCTCATTAATAACTGGCAGAAATACATTACCTAAATTAATTGCAGCTGCTTTAACTTGGTTTTTTAATAACTGAATACTGTTGGCAGTGGTGGCCGCTCTAGCTTGGTACTCTTTTTCCATTGAGCCCGCGTATTGAGTCGCATCACCCACTCTATTAAAGTTGGTTTTCAATACATCAAGATTATTAATTAGCGGAGCAATAGCACCCACGGACTCTCGCCCAAACAACTGAGTAAGCAGGGATGCCTGCTTGGTTTTATCTACTTTACTAATTCTGGCCAAGATATCTTTAATAGTTCCTTCAGCATCTGTTTGCATCCCTTTAGCCACCTCCGCACTAGATAAGCGTAGCGACTTAAAAGCTTGTTGTTGCTTTTGTGTCGCGGCAGCACCCGATGTAAGCGTGAGCATAAAGTTCTTTAAACCCGTAGAAGCTACTTCCATGTTGGTACCGGTACCAATAATGGTCGAGCCTAATGCTGCAATCTGTGCGCTTGATATACCAGCAACCTCACCCAAGGGGCCAATTCGGGTAACTAGGTCTGAAATTTCCTTGGCTTTAGCTGCGCCATTATTCCCTAAATAGTTTATTTTATCGGCAAGCCCTACCACTTCATCTTGAGTCATTTTAAAAGCAGTGCGCCACTTTGCCATCATATCGCCCGACTCTTCAGCGGTAATATCAAAAGCAATCCCCATCTTGGCGGCTTCTTCAGCAAAGCGGGCTAACTCATTCTTAGCAATTCCTGACTGGCCAGCAGCCGCAACAATCTGCGCCAATCCTTCTGCAGTCATAGGCAAGCGTTTTGACATGTCAATAATGTCATCGCCCATCTTTTTAAACTGTTCAGGCGTATCAAAATCCACCACTTTGCGAACATCAGCCATCTGGCTTTCAAAGTCAATCGCAGCTTTAGAACCAGCGATAAAAGGCGCAGCAAATGCGCCTCCTGTGATGAGATCGGAAAATCCCATCTTGCCAAAACCTGTGCTTTCAAAACCTTTGCGAAAGCCAGCGATCTTTTTACGAATCCCCTCCAACTGCGGGGATAGTTTATCAACACCAGTAATTAGTGCTTTTAACTCAAAACTACGAGCCATTATTATCCCCTTGTGATCGATTAATAAGTGAGGCATGTTTAGAGAGACGACCAATATCAGATAATGGTCGTTCCTCTAACTCCAGTGGATTAATTTTCCAAAAATAAGCAAGTGAAAAAACGAGATCTTCAATATCGGCTACGGCGTCAATTCGTTTTGTTGAGCTGCTATTTCCAGAGCTACTTTGGCTTTCACTGTCTCCGCCGAGGAGGTAAAAAAACCAATCACCATAAAATTTAAATTATTAAAATCGACAACGGATAATTCATCAACAGAGCTCATAGGTATTCCTGCCAGCCTAACAATATATTTAGCCATAATTGATGTTTCTGGATACATCACGCCATCTATACCAAAACGATAAGGCATCCCCAACTCACGAACTATTTTAGTTGTAGGTTCTTTTAGCTCAAGCACAGTGATTTCTTCATCATGCGCCGTAATTGGTTTATTTAATGGTACTTTCATTTAATCCCATCTCCCGCCTTTTATTCCTTCCCATTTAAGTGATACCGTTCCATCGGTATGATTTTCCTCTATGCTGCCAACAATATAGGCATTACGCAAAATACGCGTTTTGCCATTTTTTAAATCAACTGTGATAGTTGCATCATTAGCTTTATATAGCTGCTCTAAAGAAACATCTTTACAGTTGATGATAGTTGCTGAAATAAAAGGTATCGTTTCCTTTTCTGTGTAGAATCCCTTAACCTTTGATTCACGCTCATCGAAACCACCGCCAGTGGTCATATCACCACTGACAGTTAAGTTGATACCGTCTGCTTTAATGTAACAGACATCACCACCAATTCTTTGTCCCATTGTTTTCTCCTGTTAGGCTGTTTGTGGATATTGCAAACGGAATTGATTTAAAAGTGCAAACACCCTCAATTGATTTACATAATCAGGTGGGAATAGCACATTAATACGTCCTGTGTTGTTTGTATCACGCTCCACAATAAGGTATTGCTCAAATAGCTCTGAGTTTTCAACAATGCCTTCATATTCAAGCTCGCCGTAGGCGGCGATTAGCTCTCCTTTAATTACGGATGGTGTGACAATGGCTTGCCCCGCACCAAAGCGCGTACCGTCATTCGCTAACTTATGCCGACTGTATTTACTAGTGATACGTGTTTTTAAGTAATTAATGACGTAACTGCTGGTATGCAGTGTTTCGCTATCAAGATAACTATTATCGGCTTGGCCATAAGCATTCTTTTGATACGTAGTCACCGCACGCTCAATAACCATAGAGCCACCGCTATATTTAAGGGTAGCCACGCCATTCATTAGTAAAGACTGCCGCTCTTGCATCAAAAAACGGCTGGAAGCAGGTGCCGCTTTTACCGATGTAAGTACTCCTGTCTGAGTCGGACGCGCTGGATCGGCGCTAATATATACAGCAGTACGAGCAGAAGCTGCGGCCGCAATCACCCAAAACGGATCAGGAATGCCTTTTTCGACACCAAATACCGTTAAATGCTGATTGTTGCGCGATTGACCAGACGCCACCAATGAACCAATGGTTCCGCGCTGTGCTGAATAGCCATGCCCATAAAGCTGTTTGATGGGCGACCAGCGACCAGCGCTATCATCCATTAATAGGTTAAAGGCTTCCACAGAAGCAGCATCCGTAAAAGGAAAGCAGATAAACTCAAAAGGCTCGTCACCCAACGCTGCAAATGCGGAGGTTAAATCAGGCGTACCCGTTCCGCCCTGCATAGCGGTGATTTGAGCAGTTACTCCATCAGGATAGGCTTCACCTGAACTACGTCCTAAGAAGTTAACTAGTAAACTAATATCATTACCGCTTTCACCTGTCCATTTACAGTTAATAGTAACTGTTTCATCCGCTACGATTGAGCTAACGGGAAGATCAACATCACTTAAAATAGCAGAGTTAACCGTACTAGCGATAGTTGCCGCTGAATCGCCCGCACTCACTGAAGCGCGCACCCGCGTACCCGCTATATATAAATTAATCAGCCCTGCTTTGGATGCTGTACCCGTGAACTTTATGCTACCTGTAGCAGCCGAGCCAGTTGTATTTTGTAAGGGTAATGCCCAGATCTCACCCATAGGATCGCATTTAATCCATGCACTGTACATCTGTGCAAACTGCGAGCCTGTCCCGCCGATATTTTTTGCAAGAGACTCGTTATTAACCAGCGTGAGTTGATTAATTTCAGGCGCTGTACTGTTATCATTCACTTGCCCAATCAGCAAACGCCGCATAGATTCAGTGGCTGTATTTGCCGCTGAGTTATCCATCTCCGCATAAAACAACGGAACCCTAATATCATTAGGGATTGTATTAAAAGAAACTGGCATTATTCTTTGCCTCCTTTTGTCTTTACTAACTTAGCTTTCAACACATCGCCATCATTTAGACGACGTTGCCAATAAGCATTCAATACAATCTCCTCACCTTGCTCGGCAAGAAAACCACCACGATCAGGGTTTGGAATAACGCACCCCTCTGCAGGTTTTAAAAAAACTTTCTCCATTATTTACCACCTTTTTTTGGCTTACAATCAAACTCAAATTCTATTCGCCCATCGGGCCCCGGTTTCTTTAGATTAGGATCAGCAATAGGATCAATGACGTCTACTTTGATATGCGCTCCCTCAAACGATGACAGTCCGTCTTTTTGGACTTCTTCCCATGTTTCTGGGGGGTCGTTATCTAATGTCCTACCAATACCTGTATAGGCGTAAAACCGATATTGATAGATAGTGAGCGCACGATTAATCTCCACCAACGAACCACCACTGTATTGAATCGGATCATAGTCTTCTGCTGGAACAAAGCCTATTAATGCTCTAAAAAGCTCGGCTCTAATGTTATGGACAGCATCTGCCGCTATCTGCCCACGTTCATCACTGTTTCGGATGACTGCCACTACATCAAAATAATCAGTCAGGTTTTGCAGTACAACATTTGACGTACTCTGATCAGCCTCATCTTCACCCATGACAACATAAGCCGCTGGCATTGCTAATTTTGCGCTACCCTGAATGGCATCCCAATCAATACCACCCGCCACCCTTTCAGCAAAGCTTGTGCATTGCTGTTTTATCTGTGTGATTATTGGTGAAATAAGCATAATTAACCTATAAAAAACCCCGCATCAGCGGGGGTTATTTAACTGCTTCTCTAAAATATTTAGTGATAATGGCTTGCACTCTGCCGCGCTTTTGGTTGAGCGCTTCTTCCATATAGTTTTTACGTGGGGCAATACGCCAACCACTCCCGCCACTTGCTCCACGACGATGACTGCGACCTCTAACAGCTCCTCGCCTAACGCCATTAGCCAAATAAGCAGGATAGAAGTGTTTCATTTTGGCTGTTTTATAAGGTTTAATAACTACTAAGAACCCCGATCGACTAACCTTTGGTTTAATGGATCGCTGTAGCGTACCCGTTTTTCGACCAGGATATTGACCTTTTGTAGAGGTGCGCTTTAAGCCCACTAACTGCTTAGCTGCTGTCTGCACCTCCTTTCCAGCAAAACGCATTGCCTTACGGATTTGTTTTTTATCAAAATCCAACTTGCCATACATATCGAAGCGATCGATATGCAAGTAAACAGCACCAGTACTCATAAAACTCACTCGGTTTGATTAAGTTCTTCAACTTCCAATACTGTAAATCGGCGCGCACCACCGATATCTGAGCAGCGGTGTACACGATAAACAATCGCTCCATCTACGATCTCATGATCTGCCGTGATACTTCGATCATAACGTAGCTTAATACGATGCGTTATAGAGGTACCTGTTTGTAATCCTTGTAAATAGACAGAAGATCCAACAGGCACAATTTCAACCCAACGGTATGATTCGGTAAACGTTGAATCAAGACCACCCGATACAATAGCTACGTCGGTTCTTTTCCGGATAATCACATGTTTATTCAAGGCTCCAATTTTAGGGAGAGACATATTCTCTATAGATGAAACCATCGGTACGGCTCCGCAATATAGGTGAATGAATAAGGGACTTCCGTACCAACACTATCGATTGCCACTCGATTTTCATACCAATGAGAAATTAACATTAAAATCCCCTGTTGAATTAACTCATTGATTAATAGCGCCTCATTAGGAGCATCTTCAGGTAATACCTCGCCCGTATAAAGTTTACGATTTGTAGTATTTTCAAATGCAATGATTCCCGCTTTTATCAACCCTGATAGATAAGTATTATCAGGATGATTACCACCCAGCACATCTTGGTCATCACCAGATATATCTATCCTACACTGCTCTTTAGCTTGCCTTACAGTTATTAGTAGTTTCGTCATAAATTAAAAGGCGGCTTCTGCCGCCTTCCCCATTACTCAGTTTTTGCTTTAGCCGCTTTCGCTTTTGTACCCGGCGCCTTTAACGCTTTAATAGCATCAGTATCTTCTAACACACAATCAAAACGATGAAATGCCAAGAAAGCTGTTTGATCGAAGTCACCATAGCGCTCGTCAAAACGTTTCAAAGTTAATCCATTAACACGGCGTAAAATAAAGGTATTAAAATCACCAAAGAACATAAAATTTTCACCAGCACCAAAATTAGCAACGCCCTGATCTATTTGGTATTGATAACTTAAAAAGGTCGATGGAGCCCCACCAATTAAACCGGGTACCCATAAAGGTCGGCCTTGTTTATCAACTAATTGTTCCAATAAAGCTAATGTACTGTCATTAAACAATAGACGTGTTGAAGTAGAACGTCTATAAGCTGGATCCACTGAATGAATTAAATTGCTAACATCTAAAAAGGTTAACTCTGTCGCGGACGCGGCTTCTTTATCTGCCTTTACACTTGCCTCCAATCCTTTAGGTTGAATTGGCTTGCCTGCTCCATCCGAGGTGCCTGTTCCTTTTACAATATACTTTGCCTCACCTCGACCAAGTCGTTTTGCTATCCGAGAAGCTAAATAAGCTTCAATATCTATTCCAGAGTCTGTTAAAAGCTCATTACTTACACGAACCATTTTAGAGGATAATTTTTTAGCACCCAAGCTAGTCGTGCCAAACTCTTCATCACCTTCAGATACCTGAGTACTTTCGCCTAGTAATTCACCTTCATCTTCTACACCCGCGCTAGTAGGCCATGCAATTTCATTACCGTTATCAGTAGTAATCAACTGACAAATATCAGCCAGCCCACCATAATCCTTCATGCTTTCATAAATGCGCGCAACAAACTCTTTAGGAGCAGTGTATCCACCTTTTTCCGGAGCGCCAACCGACTGCGCACGAACCTGCATTTCCGCTAATACCTTGCGCTCTTCACTATTTAATCCATTACGGCCTTCACGAATAAATTTATTAAAAGCAAGCGCCGCACGCACCTCTAAAGGCGCATCACCGGGATCTCCTTGGTTATTAACAGCAGATGTTGGGTTTTCACTAACAAAGCGTTGCTCTGCGGAGCGAAGCTCCTCTTCGCGCTTAATTTGTTCATCTAATGCTTTTAACTTACTACGACCAGCGTCCCACTGTGAGCGTTGCTCGGGCGTCCATTCTTTCTCACCTATACTTTCATCTAGGCTACGAAGATCGGTGGCAACCTGATTATAATTTTGCTGTAACTCTCTTAACTTTGGCATATATAAAACTCCACTAATAATGGTTAATTAACGATAAAAAACGCGCCCTATGCGCTTTCTGATTTATGGCACGTAGATGTATCTTTTCTCCTTTTACTTGCTGCCAAACATCTAATGAGCGTTGCGCTGCTTGAGTATTAGCATAGGCAGGATAGGTTACGGGTGAAACATCAAACAGCCGGGCTATACGGTGAATAAAACGAGTCACTATTCCATCCTTGTCCACCCATTCATCGCCGTCTTTAGCTACCGTAAATGCAAAGGATGATCCTGTTACATCACCTCGCTTAATAGGATCTAACACCAGATCTCGGATCGTAGGATTTTTAGGAGGGTCTATTTCATAGTCAAGCCCGTTTGAGTTTCGTGTTAAGGCCAGTGTATGGTTGGTCGTTCTCCCTAAAATATAATTAGGATCATGATTAAACAATCCACGAACATCAGACATGTCACACCCATCAAAAGCCGTAGGCATAATGATCTCTATAAAACATCCGCCTAATAGTTCACTTCTTGAGTTAAATACGACACTAGTGCCGATAATTTTAGGAGACTCATCTTGCTCATTAAGGCTACGAAGTTCGCAGCTTGTACCTTGCAGGTATCTCATTTCTGGATTAGGCATCTTTACTTTGCTCCTTTTCTTTTGTTGCCTCACTTAGCTTTACAGCATTAACACTTACTAACATCTCATCTAGCCCCTCTACTGGTTCCATTTCTTCAAATACTCTGGCCTCTGCACGACTCATCCAACCATCTGTAATCGCGTAGTGATAGAATTCAGCACGCTCTTTTGGTGTACCACGAAGTAATGCACCAAGATTATGCTTAACGTAATAACCTGCTTTACGCTCTGCTGGTGTAAAAAGCTTTCTATTAAGCTCTTGCTCAATGTTCACAATCCAAGGCATGATGCTATGACGGACAAACTGAATAGACTGCTCACTGATATTAGAAAAAGTCGCCTTATCTAAATCATTGATCATATGCGCTGGCACATTAAAAATACTGGCTATCTCTGAGCGATTCAGTTTGCGGGTTTCGATAAACTGAGCATCTTCTGGTGCTATCGTTAATGACTTGTAATCAAGATCACCCGGTAGCAACAGCGTTCTATTTTCTGAATGACGCAATGCAGCAGTAGCCTTTTTAAATACAGCTTTTAAGTTATCCCATGCATCTTTTTTTAAGCCACCTCCCTTCACTGTCACAATGCCTGTTGGCTTACCGCCTCCATTAAAAAAATCAATACCATATTGCTGCGCCGATAAGCCAAGACCGATTGTTTTTGCATGTAGCTTAATGAGGCTCTCGCCTGTTTTTCCATTTGAGCCTAACGAACGCAGATGAATCATGTCCTCTGGTGAAACGGCGATTGGCGTAATATCATCTGAAATACTGGTATAAACCCAACGTCCACCAATTTTAATTAGGCTAGTTTCACAAGCCCTTAAGTACTCAATCTCTTTAATTTCACCTCTTGGTGTTGCATTAATACGTGAGTAACCATTTCCCCAGCCAAGTACATTAAACATTAAGCTTTCACGCCACTTATAGCTTGTTTGCCAAGGGTTGGGGTCATCATGCAATAAATAATAAACAGGGTGATCCACTGCGACTTTACGGTGGCTACCATCTTTTCTAAAAGTAACCAATGGAAGCTGCGCGATTGAGCTAGCTAATACATAAATACACGCATAAACAACTGATAGCCCAAGCGCACCTCTAACAGAAGTCGGAGAGTGATCATTACCATAAAAAAATTCTTGCAGGTTTTGTCCTGTTAAGGGTGTATTAGGATTTTCGAGCGAAGCTGTTGGAGGGTTTGAACGTTTAAAAAGTGAATCTAAAATCATTCGTGCCCCCGTTGTGCCAATCCACAAATAACCAATAATAAAGCGCCACTAACCATTAAGCTGACAGGTAACCCATAGGACAAATAAACTCCTGCAGACAACAGGCTAAAGCCTGATAATCCAATTACGTCAATTAACAAGCCTTTCATATCATCACCATGCAACGAAGTCGTCTTCGTCGATTTCATCTAAAATATCGTTATCGCCCTGATAATCTTCAGCAGCGCCTCTTGCCATTGAACAGGCCACCACGCCATCAATGCGGCCTGTACTTTTGCGCTTAGCAAAAATACGATTCTCTTTATTATCTGTTTCTATAACCGCACTTGCTGCATTCCAACGTAAACAAGGGTTATATTGAATAATGATTTCTTTTGCCACGAGGTCATCTTCAAAAAGCTCAATAGAGTGAGGCATCCATAATCCTGAGTCAGCAGACCTAAAGAAACCCTGACCATGAGGAATAAGCTCAACAACAATCCCCTCATCATCTAACTCCTTTTGCAAGTACTTCATCCGATAAGGGTCAAAAGCAACACCTTTCAGATCAAATAACAACTGCACTTCTGCAATCTTCATTGCCACCGAATTGTAGTCAACAGTAGCACCACGAGTAGCGTAAATATAACCTTTATCTCTCCAAACATCGTAAGGAACACGATCTTTAGATGCACGTTCAATTATGGTTCCCCCCGGCGTCCAAAAGAAAACGAGTATGGTTTTGATCCTTGGAAAATATAGCGCAAAAGATGTCAAATCTCTTGTTCCTGAAAGGTCTAATCCACCATAACAAACCTCACCCGCCGGAATCTCTGTAATATCAAAAACCTTCTCGCAAGCCTCCCATGTTTCATAATCAATCCACGGGTCTTCTGCTTCAACCCACATACAAAAATTAAGGCGTTTCACTTTGGATATTTTGGAAGGCATGCCTTTAGTTTCTGCTACCAGCTCTCTTATATATTTAAGTCCTGGTATACCTCCATTAGGATCCATCGTGCCATCAGGTAATTGACTAGGGAACTGCAAACTAGGATTCGCCTTGTACCAGCAATACTCTTCTTTAAATGGATCATCCTTTTCATCAACACCACATATAAAAGCGAAGAAGGCATCATCCTTAATACTTCCTTCACAGATCTGGCGACCATTTTCATGGTACTCATAACAAACACTCGTCTTATCGTGTCCTGAGTTTGTAATCATTATCATTAAGGCTTGACGCCTCGATTTAGTACCTGCTCGCATTAAGTCTATAACAGTGCGATCTTTGTGTTCATGTATCTCATCCAACAATGCGACATGCGGACGTGGGCCAGATTGCGCACTATCTGAAGCAATAGCCCTAAAAAAACCATTATTTTTATGGTAAGCAATGTTCCACTCTTTCCCGACAGCGCCTGATACGTCTAATAATTCCATAAGGTCAGGTGACTGATTGACCATAGCCACAGCATCTCTAAAGAGAATCTGCGCTTGATCTTTCTTAGTAGCGGCTGCATATATTTCTGGCCGTGACTCTTTATCAGCCACTAACCCATACAACCCCATCCCCGCGACAAGAGGAGATTTGCCAGAGCCTTTAGCCGTTTCAATATAGGCCGTTCGAAAACGCCTCCAACCATCGTTGCTTTTCCAACCAAAAAGGCTGCCGACGATAAAAGCCTGCCAAGGTAATAATACAAAGGGTGTACCTTCGAACTCACCACCATTTAAGCAGAGGACTTCTTCAAAAAAGCCTATCGCCCGATTAGCTGCTTCTAAGTCATAAAAAAAACCACGTTTGTGTCCATTTTGTAAATCATCAAGATGTCGCTTACAGGCGTTTCTTACGTGCGACCCTGCGATAATCTTTCCATTAAGCACTTCTTTTGCATAATCCGTTGCATGGTCAATCGAAATACTTTTTTGCGATCCTTTTTTGCTCATTAGGAAATAACTCTCGTTGCGGGGCTTCTATCCTTAAGTTTCTTCTAGCTAGTGGTGAGAAACCAAGTTTTCCACCCGCCTCATTCGCACGACGCTCGGCATCATTTCTTAATCTTCGCCAAACCGACATATCTTTGTAGCCCGTCCGACTGGTTTGAACATCACCATTGTTTGCATGCAAAGAAGAATTAAGCTCCTGAATTTTTAACGAAAATCTTTTTATATCAGCCATCGCTTCGCAGTATTGAACTACTATCAACTGATCAACTTTTGAAATCAAACCAAGCGTTAATAAATCAGGAACTATCTCATCCCAAAACTTACGAGCCTCATCATCCAACCAATCAGGCATATTCGGAGCTTCAATGGGTACTACAGGATTTTCAATTTCTTCTTTTAGCGCCGCAACATTCTTTTTACTAGGATTTCCATTAATCAAATGAACAATGGCAGGCTTTGAATATCTGCCTGAATTTTGATTTCCCGCCATATAAAAACCTATCTATTTTTTACGGTAAAAACCTAAAGGGGTACCCCTCATATTTCCCGCTTTAACAAAAAAATGAGGGTAGGCGGTCTAGAAGGCTAAAACCTATAGAGATTTCACCACCCCCCTCTATAAATTTTAGCTTTTTAAGCCTATTTTCGCGATTTTAGCGGGTTTTACTGTTCCAGTGGTGTCCTGCACCGCTTGGGAATCCATCCGCACCACACCCCATTTTAAAGCCACTTTTCTCTTGCTTCTGTTTATAAGAATTATGATGATTACTACATAATCCTTGCCAATTTTCGCTATCCCAAAACAACTCTTGGTTTCCTTCATGAGGTTTAATATGGTCAACAACTTTCGCCGCAGTAGCAACTCCATCAGCCTGACACAAAACGCAAAATGGATTATTCCTTAGGTAAGTAATACGTGCTTTCTGCCAACGGCTTCCATACCCCCTTTCGTTTGACGACCTCTTATCTTTTCTCCAGCTCATTTAAATACTCCAACGACACTGACCAATATTGTCAAACACCGTCTGACCCATATTGACAATTCCCAACGAGCTTATGGAACGACTACCAATATTTCTACCAACGTACATATATTTCCCAACGGCACTGACTAATATTGTCAAACACCGTCTGACCCATATTGACAATTCCCAACGAGCTTATGGAACGACTACCAATATTTCTACCAACGTACATATATT